>SNQJ01S0112193.1:0-11533 GCA_010110895.2 Picea sitchensis
ACTAATAAAAAATAGACATGCATACGATAAACAACATAAGCATGCGGGGAATAGGCCAATTTATGTTATATGGAAAGCAATAAGTAATGAGGGATTTACAACCTTGATGTTGATGTTGTGATAGCTCCTCCAAGCTCTCCTTTCCAACCCTTTGAATGTCACAAGCCCAACAGTATGATACTCTAAATTTCCTCCTCATTTTCACCCAATAATGGCCTCCATTATATAGGATTTGAGGCATAACCACCATAGGATAATTTGAGGAGAGGATGGGATCAAATGAGGATTTTGATAAACAAACAAGATTGACCTTGCCTTGGATAGAGGGTATCTCAAACCAACCCCTAAACAATTGAAACCTCCCGGAAACAACCTCTCAAAATAAGGTATGATGGTTGTAACCACTTCATCGTCCCCCTAGAACTGACCACAGGGAAATAGTGTCACTCCCCTAGAGCTGAGCAAGGAGAAATGACAATGGTTTATCCTCCTCGACATATGGGAAGGGGAGCGATGATACTCCAAAAAGGCCAAAAACGCGAGGTGAAAAATAGTATTTCAACCTTTAAATGATAAATTTCTCCCCCAACATGTCTAGGGATCATGCCAAATACTCCCACATGGTGATGAAATTGTGACACCTAAGTGAAACACTTGGTAAAATGTGACACTAAGTGCAAAATTTGGTAGTGCAACACTTATTTATTGGATAAAAGGAGTCTTTATCCAAGGGGGGTTTCACTAGTCCACAGGGGAAACTTTTCCACCACATAAATTGGAGAATCCACTGGGGATTGCTCTTTAATATTTCCTCTGTGTTTTATATCCCTTTGAATTTTGTTTGTTGCTTGATATTTTTGAATTTCATGCATCTTCTTTGAATTCTCCCCTTCCCTCATCATCATTGGTAATCTTATTGAGTCAAGAACCTCACCCTTTCTCAGATCTAGGCGAGATTTGTGTTTGTTTGACCACTTTCCATGTCGCATCCCCCATATAAGGGAATACAAGGTGATAACATCCTGATTACCCCCCTCTCTCAGCGTCTTGGGGAGTGATGAAATCTTTATTATCACCCTATCTGCACTGTTATAGGGGTGATAACATCCTGATTATCCACCTCTCTCAGTTTCTTTGGGAGTGGTGAAACCTTAATCATCACCCTATCTACAGTGTTACAAGGGGGATAATCCTCTTTCTGAGTGGATTTTGAACCTACCTTTCTTTTTTCAGTCAGTATTTTGTCTCGGTCTTTTACATCAGAGTCTTTATTGCTTCATTAATATTTTGATTTTTCTTTTAAATTGAGTGATTTCTATTCTTTTTTATTCCTTTTTAAATTTTCCTCCTCCTATCAATTTCTGGGAGTACAAGACCACTTTATGTTAAATTGAGCCTTTTGTTGAAGTCTATGTCTTTGTCAGTATAATTCATATTACCTTTAGGCATTAAAACCTATATCATTTTGATTCAGAAACCTTTCAAACTTCCTTGTTTTCCTTTGGAATCTATTTTATTGAGTGAGGAATTAGAATATGTTGTTTTAGGCCTCCTTTGATTGATTTATTACTTCTCTTTTTTTTGGATAAGCACCGATCCTTCGCAGATTCGATAATTCATTAGCCTTATCACAACCCTTTCATTGATGTTCGATATTTATTTGATCTTATTCCAAAGGTTTCAAAAGTGGATTTCTCTTGATTTCCATTTTTTTGGTTTTTGCGAGCATGGAAAGCTTGAGTTTTATGTTTGCAAGTAACAAGTGTTGAATGCATCCTTGTGATTGGATTCTCTTACTTCTTGTTAGCATAGTTGAGTGCTTTTTTTCTTCATCTTCTTCATTTTTGAGATCCTTTGAAAGTGTCATTGATCCCTTTCATTCTGATTGAAAGAAAAAGCAAAAGAAGGTTATATTTTGAAGTTTTCATGTAATTTGAAAAGAAGGAAACAAAAGTTTTTGCATTCTACTTTCATAGGTGGAGTTTTGGATACACATTTTAAAGAGCTTATCATGTATTTTCTTTTGTATTTTAGGGATATTCATTTGATAGTTTTCCATTTTTATTCTCTCCTTTTGTTAAAGGAAAATTGAAAGTTGCATGGTATTGGGAATTTATTTGTGTTAAGAAGAAAAAGAGATCTTCTCCTTTCCTTTCCTTAGATAGAATTCATCGAAACAAAATATTTTCATTTCATTCTTTCTACATGGTTTTGGAGTTGAGTCATCACACCATCAGTTTCATCTCTGTGCACCCTATTGAGTAAAAAATATCCATTTAAAATTAACCAAGGTGCTTCATAAAATCAATTAGACGTATTTTGTTTTATATCACACCAACAACAATATAAGGATAGGGCCTTTGGATTAGGGAGAAGTGAGTAAACTATCCAAGGCTGGTAAACAAGAACGTAGAGTACTAGAGAGAAAAAAATTCAAGTGTAACAATTAATGTTAGTCGAGAAATATTCTCTCACACACTAGTAAAACACGAGGTCAAGCGAACTGATCGATTGATATTTCCCCTCTTTCGTTCTCCTAGTGGGACTATCGCAATTTCAAGATTTGAAGAGTGGTAGATCCTAGGGGTGGTTCCACTTCTTCTTATTTTTGGGTCATGAATTTGTGTCAAGCATCCCCATGCCCATTTCCTAGTCTCAACCATCGACTATACCCCCCCCCCCTGGTCATTCATTTTGAATTCATAAACATAGTAACCTCTCCTAGGATTCCACATAGGTGACTGTAAGGGGAATTCCTTCTACAAGGAAGGTTCCTTGTGGTACCTATGATAGATGTTCAATATCCCCTTCAGTGAACTGAGAGGGTGTTTTCCTACAGGATATTCTTGCACCTTGGGGGATTTTTTGCGTATTATCTTAATTGTTTCTCATATCTTTGTTGACAGCTTCATATCCAATCTTTGAAAGATCCCTTCACCTATTGTTTTCTTGGTTGATTTCCTTCATATTTATTAGGGGTGCGTTCGTTCGACATTTGTAGTTGGCCTTAGGAATAGTCATTTATGTTATACTTTCACTATGGCTGACCAATGTCTCTGAATATCTTGTAGAATGCAAGGGTTGGATCCGTAAGGGCACGAGCCTCAACTCAACCCTTCCAATGAAGGAACCTCAATGAAGATATTGCTTATGATGTTGGGAGTGTATCTCACTTAAGTGGCCAGTTCGAAGGGGTGGTAGAAACCATCAAGGAAGGGTTTCTCCCTCCCACAAATCCCCCTTTAACTAGTCCCTTTGACTCACCACTTATTGAGTTACCATCCACAAGATGTTTTGATTCTTTTTCTTCCTATCGCTTTCCACCCAGTACATTCAATAAGAAATCTTTAGGCATGGATACAACACCACTTGACTATTCAGGGAGATTGGTGATATCACCCCCCTCTATCTACAACTCTTGCAGTTGACCTCGTGATAATTTCTTTGGCACATGTGACTACTATTGGTGTTTCTCCATTATGGGGAACATCGTTGACCCAGATTACCCCGTAACAATCGCCTGTGAGCACAACTCATTTCACACATGAATTGAGTTATGTTCCCACCACTAGAGATTCATATATATTTATACCAAGTGTGTTACTTGGTCTCGCTTTACTACATTTCTCTAGTCAAGTGGTCAGCAATGCTGCTACCCTGGGCCTTGTGACAAGTGGATTGGTTCTTCTTCCTCTTCGTCAAATTGGTAACACAATGAAATTCACATAAACTGTTCAACCTACACCAGCGACCATTCAAGGGGAAATATCTTCCACACCTATGACTAGGAGGGGAATTACAGCTGGGGGGAAACCCTCATCTATGGGGAAATCTCCAATATGGGAGAAACAACCAGTTTTGGGGAAATCCCTTATTGGAAACCAGCCACAAACTTGGGGGAAATTTGTTTCGGCAGGCCCCTCCACCACTATTACTACAGGCCTTTATATTAGATTACCATATCTAGGAATTGTAAACACTCCATGGGGTCAACTTAATCTGATGGAAACCCCTCTACAAGAATCTTTACCCACTCAATCCATGAACCCTATGTTTCCTACTCTCCAACCCTCTCAACCATAGTATATAGGAGGTGTTGGCACAAGGACAGACTCAGGGTTCATTGCTTCAATAGCACACCAACAAAACCCTAACTACTATCCCTTTCGGCAACTCCTGCGAACCAAATGAAGTCTCACTTGAGGTAGAAGTAGGGGTGGTTGCAAGACTCAAGTGTCTACAACCTAGATAGGACACAGATCTGTGATCAAAGTACTTAACAGAGCACTTAGTAGTTAACATTCATTAGTATTGAACCCTTATTCACATCATAGGAAGAAACCCTAATTACAGAGAAGCACAGTATTCAACAAGATCTAACACATCCAAGCACTTAGCACATAGAAATAGATCAGATCTAACATTCATTCATATCATTAAGTACTAAACTACTATATCAGATGAATCTAACATACATAAAGATCACAACACTAAGCATAAATCACATCAATCACACAAAGAAACCATAACACAATATATACGTGGTTCACCCCCAACGTGGGGCTACATCCACCAAATATTCATATTATTTATTATCTTACTTCAATCTTCTTACATGCACAGAGCCTCAAAACCAAATCCGCATAGGACAGGAGATCTGGGCACGCCTCACCAGATCCTCCTTCCCGGATCCTGGTACAACACAAAGCCTTCTTATAATCACTTGCACTCATCTCTGCAAGTTATAAACACATAGTATGCACAGAGCTAACTCGATCACATAAATACAACTACTTACATCACTTGCACTTAGACCAACATCACACTATTTCCCTTACTTACATCGCCTAGATTTCTATTTATATATTACAAAAGGCCTAAAGATGGGTAAGACCCATGGGCCGACATCCCCTACTGTTACATAAACCCTAAACCCAAAAAGTCCGCAAAAGATGGCAACATCCTGTGATCTCCACTTCTCCTGGCACTCCATCTTCGACCAACCAGTCGAAGTCCCAAAAGTGGTCAAACATGACCAAGGTTCTCCAAAACTTGATCAAGGGCCAGCAGACCCCCAACACTCACATGTGACTCATCCCGAGTCACTCTGATTTGGATAGCTTTGCCTCAAAGGCCTCGAGCTGCCTCAAACTGTTTCTTCGCTAGAGCCTCCTGCTCGGTGAAATCCTGAATAACATTCTCGGTCATAGGTCCTGCCAAGCATTGTTCCACCGAAGTGACTACTTGTTCTAGTTATGCACCTTGTCCCTCAATTTCCTCAAAATGTGTGCAGGTTTCATCTTTCACTGGCTGGAGCCTCTAGGTCACTTCCATGACTTTACTCTAGATGGTATGCACCTGTTGTTGAACTGTGCATTGTTCCTAGGACCTTTTCATCCTATCAACCGTTGACAGTGGCTTCAAATGTGCTTGCAATGTTGTTTCTTATTTCTTCACTTCCTGGAGTTGTGACTCCAACGTTCTTAGTTATGGGTCCTTTGCAAGGTGCTCATAGGTATACACACTTTGACTGTTGAGCTTCTTGAATTCTAAGGCCAATGCCTTGATTCTCTCGACTACAATCTAGGCAGTTTCTTCTCTCTGATATCGTACTTCCTCTAGAGTGCTTGGTACTGCTTGCAATTCCAGTTCCGCGATTCTTTCTTGAATTTGTTGAATGGCTTCAGCGAGCTTCCCCACCTGACTTCCAGTTGTTTCTTCTTCCATATGTGTTAGGCACGTCACAAAGATAATTTCTCTAGTGACTGCTTCTTTAAATCCCATCTGCTCCGTGAGAAGCTGTTCTTTTTCCTTCTGGATCTGTGTTCTATCCTCTGCAAAATTCACCTGGAGATCATCTTTTTCTTGTTACACAACCCGACATTGCTCTATGGATTCCTCTTTTTCTTTCTTAAATGTTTATGTGGCCTTCTCTTCCTAGACACAACGAAGGTGATCTTCGGTCGCATCTTCTATTCTGTTTAGTTGGGTAGGCTCATCTCCCAACTCTGTTCCTTCTGATGGTGGTGGCTCAATAGACATTGCGCAGTTTGAGTAGAGAGCTTGTTGTACCCCTTTGAGATCTTCTTCGATCCTGTCAAACATTGTCTCCTATTTGGCTTCACTTCACTACAAAATGTCCTCTGAGGTATCTGATACAATGGCAATGATAAGTTCAATGTCATCCATTGTGAGCACAATCTGAGATGGAGGTTTAGTGGCTCATGACTTCTTCCATGTTGATGGTTTCTTTGGAGAAACCTTTCTTTTCTTGGATGTCTCTATCTTTGTCAAGGGATATTTAGGCGGTGTTACTTCGCCCTGCTTCTTCTTGTATTCTTCCCCTTCATCCTCTTCTTTGTCTACTTCATCTCCTCCTCCCCCTTCAGGTGAATCTAATGCAGTCTCCTATGATACGTTGTTCAGTTCCTGGACCTCTTCCTTCTTTTTCTTCTTGTTGTTGTTGGGTGCATCATATTCTTCACGGGTGATGATATGGATTCCGATGTGGGCGGGGTTGGACAATTCTATCTGTTCTACTGGTATGAGGAATTCTACAGGTCATTCCTTAGATATTTCCTCCATATCTTCCTCAGTGATCTTGTAGTAGGACTGGAGCTCTTCTTTATGTTCATCTTTGCGCGCAGTGATATAGATGAAGTGCCTATCTACGTAGAACTTCACTATTGGCCTGAACCTATGAAGGGTATTTGACATCATGTGAGGGAAGGATTCAATGGCCCTCTTCAGTAGAAGATAATAGGTGTGGAACACCGCATTTGAGTGTCATTGCTTCGTCGTGTCACTCGAATACCATAGCGTAGTGAACTTCACAGCTAGTGGTTCAGACGACTCAATTCAGGGAAGGTCGTCCTTCCGTCATCTCCCAAGCAATGAAGTCAATGAGAATAAACAACCAACTAAAATGAAACTTGTAGCCCTGGTCCTGATCCTCACAGCATTCTTACTCTAACTGGTTGACGAGGTATCTCACCCAGTTCATTTGCATCCCCTCAACACATTTTCCTACGAGATCGATGACAAACCCCGTGACTTACGTTGGCCTATTCTTCATGATGAGCTTACCAATGATCAACTGGAAAGCTAGGTGCACTGCACCATTCTGGATGGAGGCTACCTTGTAGCCCCTCTTCCCCTTCTCCACATCTCCATAGGTATCTTTGATTCATTGCGCTAGGGCACGATCTGCAACCTTACCTAGGTAAAAATCCTATGGATTTGATCCTTGCATGCTCAATCCAGTGATCCAGTGAATCAACGTCGAATATACAGTGATGCGCCTATCCAACCATAGGTAACCACCATGGAAGAACAATAGTAGGAGCTTAACGCACGTGTTAACCTCCTGATTTATGTTGAAGTGTGGTATCTTCATCACGTTGAGGATGGTTGATCTTGCGATGTCCATAGTCCATGGCTGGGGGATTATCTTCGAATTCTTCCCTATTTTTTTGGTCAAATACTTGTGTGGTGAGATCATTCCATAGTTCTTGCGATCTCCCAAATTGAAGTCATTGATCTTCAACATCAGAATCTATCCCAACTATGGTCCAACTGTGCGTATCCCCTTCGGGAGGTACACAGTGATCAATGTATAGTCGAAGTCCCTGGAGACACTGTCATGACTAACTACACCAGCCAAAGGCGAGATATATTCGGGAATGATTGATGGGATGAGCTTCACATTTTCCAAGTCATCACGATGCTTGGTTCATTTCTATGTCACAGTTAGGGAGGGCCCAGATCGATGTGTGATTGATGGGGATGCTTACACTCCTCTTCTCTACGAAGCTTGTGCACCTGTAGAAATGACCTTCTCAGCCATGAGGTCTGTTAGGATTTCTTCGATGGACTTCTCTATTGCGCTAAAAATGACCAACATACATGCTCAAGATCAGATATCTCGGGTTAGTAATAGTCAGTTCTTTGTGGGCTTGGATAATCACAATTTGAAAAAGTGTTCTCAGTGAGACATTCGAGGGGTTAAATATCTAACATCATAATGGATCCCTCCAACAGGTAGGAATGGCTTAATCAATGCAATTCCATCCATTATGGCATGGTCCCAATGGTCCAATGGCGATTACTGCAGCAATAAATATGTTTCTATTCGTTCTGGAGCGTCGTTCTAATAGTTGAGACGCCTCCAATGGTCATATTTCTCCGCCATGGTGAAGTGCCAATATGCATTTTTTTTATATTCTAGCGAGTTTCAAGTTCTGCAAACTTTCTTTCTACGAAGTCCTCTCTGGAAATCCCTGCAATTTTTCTAACTTAGCTTTCTTCTTGTTGATATTTATGGCCTTCCTTCCTATGATCTGAGTTACTGGGTTCCTCTTTACATTCTTATTCTTATCTATACTTAACATAGTAACTTCACACTGTTGAGGGTATTTCACAGGGTTCGAGGGTAATACTTCTTCTTTTTCTAGAGTAGGTGCTCTACTCTCCTGCATGGATAGGTTTTTTAAGCCTTCTTGTGTTCTTTCAACTTCGACAGCCAGGTCTCTAGCCCTCAGTAGCTTCGAATTGTGCTCATTTTATTTTATTAAGCGCGTTATTCTCCTAGACATGAAATCCATTAATTCTTGCTTTTTATGTTCTAGAGCATCCTCTTCTTCTTTCATGCAGATCGTATCTCTCTCAATCCAAGTTTTTCCTAGCAAAAGTGCAAAGGGGGCATTGTTCTCAACAAACTTGATGACCTCTAATTCTTCTTCTGTCGATGTTCCATGAGAATTCATAGGTACATGGGCAAGTCTTCCACATAGGGTTATCATATTTCCTTTAAACACTCCTATTCCTCCCAATGAAGGAATCATAGCAGGCTTTCCCAAAATTTTCCAAGTACTTTATGTCATGATATTCACTTATGTTTCTACATCCAATACACAGTCTATGTCGAAGTCTCCTATTCTTGTTTCTATGCACTCTTTCTCTTTTAATATCTCTGATAAACTGATATCTCTATGATCATTCAATGTTTCTTGCATCTGTAATAGTATAGTCTCTGATTCTCTCTGGAGGTCTAGCATATTCTTAGTTTCTTGGCCTTTCTCATTGTTTTCTTGTTTCGTATTCATGTTTTCAACTTTAGCAATCATTCTAGGGAAATCCAAAACCTCATGATCCACATCTTTACAACAAAGACAACTAGGACCTTTACCAAGGCATTCCTTAGCAAGATGTCCCAGTCTTCTATAGCTATAACAAATATTTAATCCTCTCTTTCTTTTAAACGATCCCTAACCTTTCCTATACTACGCACTGGAATCACAATGATGAACCAAAAAAAAATTCTTTCTAGGATCCTACATCCACTTGTTAGTCCAACAATTCTTTCTATGCATAGGAATAACATATCTTCCAATATTTCTATCAGATCTATTCATATCAAATATTCTTTCTTTTGGTTGTGCCCTAGTTTTCAGACTAGGACAAAATCTGTCAAACATACCTAGATCCATTCTTTCGAAACAAAAATTTCCACTTATCTTACCTTTTTCATAGCACCAAGATTTAAGATCCTACCTCTTTTCTTCAGATCCGGTTCCCTTCTTTTCTTAGCACAGAACTTCGCAAGTCAAGTAGAATATTGTGCACTAGAGAAACAGATCTACGCACAGAGCTTTCTTTTCTTCATTTCCCAACAATCACAGTTTCAGGTCCCAACAACAAAACCATTTGTTGGCACAAGGGCAGACTCAGGTTTCAATGCTTCAACAACGCAGCAAAAAAACCCTAACTATCGGCCCTTTTGGTAACACCTGCGAAGAAGATGAAGTCTCACCGGAGGTAGAGGCAGGGTTGGCTACATGACTCAAGTGTCTACAACCTATCTAGGACACAGATTTGTGATCAAAGTACTTAATAGAGAAGTTAGCAATTAACATTCATTAGTATTGAACCCTTATTCACATCGTAGGAAGAAAACCTATTTACAGAGCAACGCAGTATTAAACAAGATCTAACACATCCAAGCACTTAGCACATAGAAATAGATCAGATCTAGCATTCATTCATATCACTAAGCACTAAAATACTATATCATATGCATATAACATACATAAAGATCACAGCACTAAGAATAAATCACATCAATCACACAAAGCAACTATAACACAGGATATACGTGGTTCACCCCCAGAGTGGGGCTACGTCCACCCACTCTTCATCTTCTTTATTATCTTCCTTCAATCTTCTTACATGAACAGAGCCTCAAAACCAACTCTGCATAGGATAGGAGATCTACGTGCACCTCATCAAATCCTCCTTCCCTAAGCTTGGTACAACACAGATCCTTCTTACAATCACTTGCACTCATCTCTACAAGTTTTCAACACATAGTAGGCACAGAGCTAACTCGATCGCATAGATCCAACTACTTACATCACTTGCACTTAGCACAACATCACACTACCACCCTTACTTACATCACCTATATTTCTATTTATACATTACAAAAGGCCTAAACATGGGTTAGACCCATGGGATGACATCCCCTACCCGTTACATAAACCCTAAACCCAAAAATTCCACAAAAGGTGGTGAGATCTCACGATCTCCGCTTTGCCTGGCGCTCCATCTTCGACCAGCCTGTTGAAGTCCCAAAAGTGGTCAAACATGACCAAGGTTCTCCAAAACTTTATCAAGGGACAAAAGGAGGACCATCAAGTTAAACCATGCCATCAGATATAGTATATGGTCGTATTGGTATCCCCATGTTGCATCAATACTACCAGTATTCGCAAGCTGGCCGAAAACTTCCCTTTTTGGCTACATTAGATATACCTAACTTGTCTTGTTTGAACAACAAACCCATACAACATGCCCCATTCTAGCCATCGATTCTAGCCAAACTACCCTATGATATCTCAAAGTTTGACGGGAATCTTAGAGAAGATCCCAACAATCATGTAATCACCTTCCATATTGGTGTTCTTCCAACTCCTTGATGGATGATTCCATTCGTTTAATACTTTTCTAGAGAAATCTCATGGGTTTGGAAGAAAAATGGTATATCGATCTATTGTGATGCTCCTTTGGTCACTTTAACTCCCTCACTATGGAATTTTTGACCCATTTCCAACTGTCAATCTAGTATGAGACCGGTACCAAGTTTCTAACTTTGCTTAGGAAATCCACCTCCACCCATATATCTAATCACATTCATGAATGGAGGTAGTGATGGTGATTGATTAAAGCTATAATTCTAGATAGACTCTTGGCATATTGGTTCACCAAGTCACTCTTACCACCCATCTGTAAAGATGTCTCCATGGGAGGTGTTGTCACCGAAGAGTAGATGATGAGTCGTGCTCAATATTTGGACCTGGTGTACTCCCCATTTGGCACACTTTATGATCTAATTCCTATTTCTCCTCCTACATCAAACAATCTTTCAAGACCAACCCCAAAATACCATTTCCATGGCATTGTAGGTGTTGGGTATGTGTTATATTCTTTGCACGAGTAGTAGTGTCTGAGCGTCTATGCTGAGCACGCAGGGGGG
>SNQJ01S0112193.1:11543-34647 GCA_010110895.2 Picea sitchensis
GTTTTGGATGTCGCTGGCTCCTATATGTATATTGTATTGTAAACAATGTATGAATATAATATATGCTGGTTTTCCCGGTTTGGGTTTCCAGGTGAAAAATATCTGTGTAATGTTTGTATTTGCCATTGTATCTTTTCTGTTCATTTCTGAATATCAGTTTGCAGTAGATATTGTACAAGGTTAGAATTTACAGTAGGTTCCGTAAAATAGCATTATGCAACCTAATCAACTAGGTAACAAGGCCATCAAGCCTCCACCCAAACCTCATCACAAAATGTTACCAATGAAAAATCTAATCCCTCTTCTGCATATTCCTCCGAGGTGAATTTGGTTCAATCCACTTTGTCTCAGAAACTTGGAGGAAAGAAGAAAAATAAAGGCAACCCCAAAAAATATTCTACCCAGCAGGAGAGTACAAAACTCCAAACAATTTTTGAAACCAAGTTGAAAATAAAGGCAAAGTTTCCCTACCTAATTTGCGAACATGAACATTACACTAAATATTGTCCCCATCATGAGGAAGTAACAAAATTTTTAAAGGGTACCTCCTAACCCATAATTATAATCAACCCCTTCCCACCTCAAAAACAACAAATGGTTTCCCAAAATCCCACCCCTCTACAAGGGGCCAACTCAGGTCATCCTTCAAAATGGGATGCTTCCACAAGCACCTGTGTATTTATGTGTGAAAAAATGGTTAGTATAACAACTAGATCCAATACATATGACACCATTCCATAAAACACTGTCAACAAAAGTGCTACTGACAAGCCCTCCACCTCCAATACTCCTCCACCTTCAAACCCTCTTCAAATAGAAAAGCCTATTTCTAACTCAATGTTGTGCCCACCTAAGAGCACAATTTGAAAATTGACTTTTAATCCAGGTGCTCGTGTTGCCCAAAACTACAACATTGTTGAATATTTTTCATAGGCACCTTGCACTATGTCGACACTCGAAGTTCTACAGAATTTTCCTAGCCAACGTAGAACCATGTTGTCAGTTATTGGAGATGTGGACCCAAAGGCATCTAATATTATTATGTTTAACCTAGAATATTTCAATCCAAGGCTCTCCCACCACCTTTTGTTCCAAATCCACACCATCATTCATGGGAAGAATATCCATCATACTATTTTAGATGAGGGAGCTTCAACTTGTGTCATGTCCTTATCCTATTGGAGGGCCATTGGCTCTCCTGACTTCAACCAACTCCCACTACCCTCAAAATTTTTTATGGACGTGGCTTCAAACCTTATGGACTCTTACACTCTTTAGCCATGGAGTTAGGGGGGGAGATCATTTATATTGACATAGAAGTGGTCTATTTATCCCTAGACTATAAATTCTTGCTTGGTTTTAGTGGGTTTTATGCGATGACCGTTGTTGTATCTTCGGTATTTCGCCTCTTTCAATTCCCTCACAAGAAAAAATTGTGACCATTGACGAACTCAATTATTGCACAACCAATATCCATAACCAAACTGGTAATAATATCCCTTTCCTGGGACATTCCAATATTTAGTATGAGAGTGTGGGGGTAGGTCTCCTTAAGGATTCCTTGCTCATGGGAATTTTTTCCTTTCCTACCCCTAACCCCCCACATCAAGTTTCCACTATAAACATGCTTTTAGCAACAGTTAAACAATCCCTTGAATCATTTCATCCTTGGGTAATACCTAGCCCATATGAACTTGAATCTCTTGGTAACACCATACCACTTAGTCCAACATAGGATGCATACCATGTGATTCAATATTCCTCCTACATCATGGATTCTGATGAAAAACATATTGTGGCATCAGATCCATACTCTCTACCATCCCGGATAGACTCTCATTTGCCCTCTTTTGATTATCTCGTATGGAGTTTCCCATTAGATGAGTCCATAATCGAGATTATGAGCCTAGAAGAGTCACCCTGGGAAGATTATCATCATCGGTCATATTTCCTTCCACATATGGATATGGTAGAGAAGAAAATTAAATCCATTGTTCCAGTTAATATTTTCGAAAACCCTCAATCCCCCATTCTTACTCACAACACTTTATTTGAAGGAAATTTAGGGAATATCACACCTACCATTTATATTAACATATCGGTGAAACCTGGTATCATGGAGCATATTAAACTTGGCCAACATTTCTCACCTAAAGATATTAAATCCTATACGTCCTTGTTTAAATAATTTTGTGATGTTTTCTCTTGGAGCTATGAATAAATGCCAGGTAATGATCTCTCCATTTTTTTCATGAGAAAAAAACTGCCTCAGAGCCGAACTTGTCCATCATAAACTACGCCTAGTGCACCCCTAAAATATTGTGGTCATTAAGGTGGAAGTCAAAAAATTGTTGAAAGTTGGGTTTATTTATCATGTACCATTAACAGACTAGGTGTCCAACATTGTTTCGGTTATAAAAAAACAAGGGACTATCATATTTGTGTCGATTAAAAGGAGCTTAACGAAGCTTTTCCCAAAGACAATTATCCTACTCCCTTTTATCAACCAAATCATCGATAACTATGTCGAAAGTGACATCTTTTCATTTATGGATAGTTTTTATAGCTACAATCATATCAATATACTGCCATCCGCCCAACACAAGATGGCCTTCATCTGCCCCTGGAGGACATTTTCTTATCACAAACTACCCTTTGGCCTTAAAAATGTTTGGGCCACTTTCCAATGGACCATTTCATATTCCTTTCATGATATCAATCATATTGTGGATCCTTACCTCGATGATTTAACTGCCCATCCATCTCATCGATAAGACCATATTGAGCATCTTAGATCCATTTTTCTTCGATGTTGCCACTATAACGTTCACATGAATCTGCACAAGTGCATATTTTATGTTGAAACTAAAAGAATCCTCGGCTTCATTGTCTCCAACAATGGGATTCAAGTTGATCCCTTAAAAGTTGATGCTATCTTATTATTACCTCCTCCAACAACCCTCCACTAACTTCAAAGTTTGCAAGGGAAGGAAAACTTCTTGCACCATTTTATCCATAATTATGTCGAGGTCACAAAAGGATTTATGCATTTGTCCAAAAAGTATGTCCCTTTCATTTGGGATGAACAATCCCAATGATCATTTCATGCTCTCAAACATGCATTAACTCATACTCCATTAATCCATCTCCCCAATTACACGCAATGTTATATCCTTTACCTTGTCTCATCCATTTCCACCATCATAATGGTTTTGGTTCAAGACGATGACGAAGACCAAGAACATGTGATTTATTACCTAAGTAAGAGCCTCATGGGCCTGAAATCCGTTATTCTCACATTGAGAAGTTGGATTTGGAAGTCATCATTGTTGTCCAAGGGTTTCGAAATTACATTTTTCTCCGCAAAACCACCACAATTGTAGATTCCAACTCTATGTACCATATATTGACCCGTCAAGTACTAGGTGGTAAATACTCACGATGGATCATTATTCTCCAAGAATTCGATCTAGAATTTTCCAAATCCAAATAAAAGAAATCATTTCTTTTCATTGAGATTATGTGTGACCTTCCCCGTACTGATGAAGAAACTAATCCCATCAACTCTCTTCCCGATGAATCATTGTTCCTCATTAGCATGTCTGACCCATGGTATAGAGACATCACTATGTGTCTCTAAACCCAACACTTTCAACCTAAGCTATCTCACAAAGATCTGCATTGCATTCGCCATCATGCGAAACACTACCTCATCGTTCGTGACACTTTATATAGTCGCGGTATTGACTCTATATTACGATGATGTTTAACCCATGATGAAGTCGAACGTGTTCTCAATGATTGTCACTATGGAGCATGTGGTGGTCATTTTTATGGGATGGCTATAGACCATAAAATCCTACGCATTGGGTATTTTTGGCCCTCACTCTTCAAATACTGTATGGAACCCGTTAAGCAATTCCCCCCTGTCAATGTTTCGTCCTAAAATTGTCTCTCCTCTCACTAAACTTCATCCAGTAGTTGTCATCGACCCTTTTTCCAAATGGGGCATCGACTTTATGCATTGTAAGCCCACCTCGATTAGAGGGCATAATTATATTATAGTCACAGTTGACTACTTCACTGCTAGCGGGAAACCCCCCCCTTTAACTACACCAAGGTTCAGAACGTAGGCATATCGATTAACCGTCTAAAATATAATTAATTCTCTATACTACCCCAAACATACCAAAACTGATATTAAGAAAGAAAATAGAAAGTAGATCAAGTAACTATACCTCTAATCCCACATCTGGTGATGACCTCCTCATGCTTGGAAATTCCAATGACTATATGCCTCCTCCCAAGGATGACCTGCATCCAAATATTGACAAAAAAAGAACTACAGGCATGTTATTCCATATATAAGTTAGGGTTAGATGTTAGAATGTTAAGCATAAATCAATAAATGTATTCAAGACACCATCATTTGGGATAGGAAAATGTAATTATTTTATTCATAACACGAAGATTATGCCTTTACAATCTAAGTTGGCCACCGTTCCACGAACTTGGTCCAGGCTTCTCTTCACCATGCTCTAAGTGCACCTTGTATGAACTTATTCTCTCAACATTTTGATCTCTTCTAGGGAAGTGAATGGGTTAAATGGAGGAAGAAGGGTTTAATGAGGGAATGTTGAGACAATTTCTCACAAAAGGTAGCAATATCTTGGGAAGGGAGGGGGAGTGAAATCGGGCAGAGTTTCACAATTCTTATGCTTAGATGTGAAATGAGACCCCAACACCTCCTTTTATATGAAAAAGGGATGGTTATTTGGTTGGGTGAAGGGCTATAGAAGGTGGATTAGTTTGGAAACTTCCAATAGCCCGTCAATTTCAACGAATTCCTTGCAACTTTTGCAAGTATACGCGGGTTGTAATGGTGAAAAATGTGTATGTATGTGAGTTTTAGTGGTGCAGAAAGTGTATGTACATGGGAAGTAATGGTGCAGGTCACGTACATATTCTAAAAATTGTTTTTTTAAGAAGAGATACTCAACAATGCTTTGGAAAAAAATGCAAGAGGTCCAAGGCCATGTATGCATGTGTAGAAACATTTAGGGTTATAACAGATGCCTCCTAATGTGTGAGGTCACAAGAGGAATTGATGGCCAAAATACATTACAATCTCTTCACCAATGTATGAAATTGAGTGAGCCTAGGACCAAAGTTCGGGAGGTGCCATTTGCAAAAACAACAATTGTCTCTCTGAGGTGGGCATACCCATGCTTGGGATGAAATAAATCATGGTTGCCAATCAAATACACTGCAAATACATGTCATATAACTATATAAAGTGTAGCCACGAGAAATACATAATGGATCTACATCTCAAAATCAAAGATATACAAATATAGTATGATAGGAGCCTTCAAATCCCGAGAAACAACTTCAAGATCTTAAAAACTCAGGTAGGAGTATGATAGGAGCATATAACTCACTAATTTGAGGTCTTCGATGGCTCGTCGAGAAAATACATGAGGATCTCGATGATCAGGCAGAGAACTTCGTTGATTTTGAATCAGGACTTGACTGGACTCTCGGGATGGCCAACTCATGAGGTCAAGAGACAAACAGAAAAAAGGTCGAATCAGGTTGGTTGAAATCTTCCCTTGGAAAAAAGCACGAAATATGATTAGACTCAGGCAGCATGACATCGACATAAGTTCACAATGTAGGAGGCAATGCAAACTCTCCATGTGTTTGCAAGAGTAACCAAATGGAGGAGGCAACAACTATATGTAGAGAGAACAACTTCCTAAGGTCATACTATATCCCAATTCTTCACAAACAAACGAAAGGATGTGCTTTTTCCAAGGGTGAATCGTTTTGCTGTCGAAAAAAGAATACATATTTCCCGTCCCCTCTTTTTGGGATATTTTATTTTTTTGTCTTTTTTAATTTTTTAAAGAGATTGAAAAAGAATAAAAGAATGCTACGTTACAAAGGAGGAATGAGTGTGACACACAATCATACTAGTTCCAAGTGCAAGGAACACACGAATTCTCAGAGAAAGGAGACATGTGCAAGAAAAGGACACTCGAGGAAATTTCCTCCATGGGTCAAGGTGTAAGGTCACAGAGGAAAAGTGTTGCAAGGCTTGCGTATAAGGCATGCTTCAAAGGTTCAGTTGAGAGAAACATGGAGCTGACATTAGGCAAAAGATACAGAGATGCAAATGCGATTAAGCAAGACAAAATGAAACCCCCTTCAATGTAATTTTAACAAGCCCAGAGAAGGTAAGATCAGTAGTTTTTTCACATTTAGAGAGTCTGAAAAAACGTAAAAGAAGACTCTAGGGAGTACCTTTTTCGAATATAGTCTAGTCGGTTCAAAAAAGGGGTAAAATTGCACCGAAAAGACGTCTATTCAAAACCATTTTAACGAGTGTGACAAAGACAATATCACTCGAAAATATTTTCATTTTTAAGGAGTCTGCAAAGAGCTTAACTATGGACTCATGGCCTTTTTCTGAGTTTAGTCTCCTTAGCCCAAAAAATTATAAATGTTACTGAGGAAAACTCTCTCGGCGAAACGAATCTCCCGAGGTGTACCTTTTTCCGTTATAATCTACAGGATGGAAAAAGGGGTAAACTCATGCCAGTAGATGTTCTTCTGGACCAATTTAATGAGTGTGAAGGAACAAGGTCACTCGGAGATATTTTCAATTTTAGGGAGTCTGAAAAGAGCTTAACTATGGACTCTGTGGGGGTTCCTTTTTCATAATTAATCTCCAAGGCCCGAAAAAGGTGATAAACCAAAACCAAGAATATTGTTCCTTTTTCAAAAATTTAGTCCCTTGGGATCGAAAAAGGGTTAAACTTATGCCTAAGAATACTCTTCTAGAAAACCAAAGTTCCTAGAGCATACCTTTGTTCATGAAATTGATCGTCCCGACTGAAAAAGGGGTAAACTACCGCTAGACAGACATGCCTTCAAATTTTAGTTTGGAGAGTGTGAAGGGAAACAAGATCACTTAGAAATATTTTCATGTTTAGAGAGTCTGAAAAGGGATTAAAGAAGACTCAAGGGGGCTACTTTTGTCAGTTAATCCAGAAAAGATTGAAAAGCATAAATACAGTCTCGTCAGATGTTTCTTTCATATTTCAAATCAAGCTTGAAAGACAACAAAGTGTTATGATTTGGAGTCATGAGGGTGAGGCCAAGAATGATGGTGCATTAGACGAATGAGGCTCAATCTCGTAATAATGACAGAACTAACAAGGACTCTTGAGCCTACATCCATTACAGACGACATGGATGCTAAAATGCAACAAGGATCTACCTAGGGAATCCATGTAAAGGTAGGCTCTACCACCTAATTACGACACTTCTAGAGCAGTAATGAAGATTTTTTGTCACACTTCGGTGGGGTCAATCCTATGGCAAAGTGGAAAAGACAACAAGATGAAAAAAGTAGTGGTGAAATCCTAACTTATATGCAAAAAGTTGGAAAAAATTTACTTTTACCAAAGGATACCAAAAGTGACCCATCCCCAAAAGGTTACCAAACTAAAAGAAAATGTGTATCATATCATCCAATAAGAAACTCAGAAATGGAATCAAATGATTTCCAAGCTAGGAAAAATGACAAAGGGGGTCAAAAAAGTGGCAAAAAGGGTCAAAAAAGTCTATAAATAGAAGTTGATAGCTCATTTTCACCATTTCATTTTGAAAATTGACCAAAAGAAGAAAAATCCCCTTTGCTAAAGAAGTTGATTACGAGAGCTTCAGTGGACGAAGCGAACTTCTGCTTGGACCAATTAAGTACAAATGCATCCCTCTTGGAATTCAATTCTTCAATTATGCATTTATTTTTTCTTTTGAGGGGGCACACCCTCCTAAAAGGAGAGGACCTGCATGTACACTGGTTGTCCAAGGAAAACCTGCATATGTACTTAGGCAGAAAACACTATGCCCATGTGCATACATCACTAAGGCCAAACAAGCATGTGTACACCCTCAAAAGCTTGGAAATTTTTTGAAAAGCAAGATCTAACTCCCTTTCATTTTCCATGGAGCATGATGTATGTCCACTGGAGGTAGAGGGAACATGAGGAAAAATGGTTTCTTGGTCGAAGAGGACCCTAAAGCGATCATTTCACTGAAACAATGTGCACTATAGAAGTTCTTCTAGTGTCCTTTTATGAGGGCACAACCCAGATTGTTGAACTCCCTAGTTGATTACTAGCATCCGGATGTAGAGGCATTCATGATAGAGGGACAGTCATTGAATCCAACGACTGAGGATATCTACTTTCTGACTAGCCTCTCAAGGAGAGGGGAACCAGTCAATCTTTGAACATTTACCCCTAGGCCTTTTAACATTGAGGACTACATTCAAATGTATTGTGAGGTTGTCACTGAGAAGGTAGGTTCTCAGGTGCCTATTCACAAGATCACAAGTTTGACTCTGTGAGGGATATTTTTATTGATTGGAAATATCATTGGATATGCAGCCCTTCACCAGGTTTCTTGGGAGCATATGCATTATGTTATTCAGATCTAGGAGGCACATGTCTTTGACTAGAGTATGACCATGCTCACATGCATGAAGAAACAGTTGACAGAGTGTCAGGAATGAAACAACAAGAACTTTGGGTTTGGAACTATTCTATGCTCATTCTTATTCTAGAGAGCACCCAATCTCATTCCTAGAGAGACGGTGTAGGGCCATGTGGCCTCCTTCCTAGTGATATGCAGATGGGCAGCATTGTTTCCACAACAGGGGGGAGGGAGGACCATAGAGGCCTTCGATGACAATTTATTTTACTGGTGGGCAGGACAGATTCCGACGATCGAGGACTACCCCTATGTCAAGATCAACTTCCCCGGATTCGGACATGCCCATGCCTCCCAGAGAGGAGCGAGGAGAGATAGGTAACATTCTTTCAATATTATTTAATTTTTTTATTGTTTTTAATATATATCATTTTTATGTGTGTATTAGAGTATTGACTTTCATGTATTTGTTATGTACAGATGTGGGACCAGTGTGCCCGCCAGACTTCACAAGGACTTGGTGACATCCTCAACTAGAGGCAGGACCAGCAACAGTCGACAGACCAGCAACCACAGGGGGACCTCCAACTAGAGAGACTGAGAGAGTTTTGAGATAGGTGGAGCGCAAACTCACTACACTCACTTGTACAGTACCCATGGCCGAGATCGAGGATCTCCCACCTTCTATGCGGCCTTATGTAGTGGGGGTGCCACGAACATGGGTCCATCTTTTCCAGCATTTAGTCAATGTCGTCATTCATTATGGCAGGGCCAATAGGCCCCGAGCTTAGATAGGATAGACTTTTATGTGTTGAGGGTACCATTGTATATTGTTTTAGGGCATAAACCCAACAATGTATATCGAACCTTATTTTTTAGGAATTCATGCCCACCTATGTACTCGTGGAAATTTTTGATATACATATATATTTACATCTTATTTGTCTTATAGATCACAATTTTTACAAATGTATGTACATGTGTATGTGTATTCTTCTCTTTCTATGTATGTGCAATATGCCAATCTAATACTTGATTAGCGAGAGTATCTGTCATATGATTAAATATCCTAGGAACATGGATATATGTAATGTAATCAAAGTAAATTTCTAATAGACGTACCCTAAGGAAACGTTGGTGCAAAGTACGATCATAAACAAGGTAAACTCCATTTAACTAGGACATGACCAATTGAGCATCTAGGTAGACCCAGAGGTGTGAAATTCCATGTGACAAGGCATCATGAAGAAACTCTATCACTTCACTGTATTCGGTGACATTTTTTGTGGCGTCACCTAGACAAATACCTCCAAAAGATAGTAATTGGCCTCCAGGTGTGAAAATCACCCAAGCTGCGGAAGAAAGCCTCTGATTGTGTTGGCTAGCATCGTCCGTGGACCCAAAAACACCTCCGATTCACTTGACATATGCCACAATAAAGAAGAATACATAAATAACTACACGCCCATAAAACAAAAAGACAAAAAATTGTATAAGAACTATACATATGTACAAGAAGTCACCCAGGTGACCAACCTAAGATTAATACTTCTAGAGATAGATCCCATTTCTATGCTCTGCCAAGGTATTTCCTTCAAATTCAACCAGATGGTAAGCACCCTTCTTCAATACCTCTTTCACATTGAACGGTTTGAACCACATGGGTTTGAACTTCCCTGCCCCCAGAGGATCCTTGTCTTGATCATAGACCGAGACAAGATCGCCTTCGGAGAAAATTTGAGGACAAACAGACCGATTGTATTGACACTTGACTCATTTCTTATGAGCCTCATTGGCTGAGGTTGTATCATGATGCTTCTCATTGAAGTGATCGAGATATAATAGGCGTTCCTCAAGCGGTTAATTGTCCAACAGTAGTTCAACTGCCAACTTTAAAGATGGGATATGGAACTCAATAGGAAAGAACGCTTCCAGCCTGTATACGAGTTGAAAAGGTAAGAAAACAGTGGCAATCTTCATAGACATTCAGTAGGCCCACAATGTTGAGTACAACATCAAATGAAAATTTGACTTGGCAGAATTGATCATTTGCTGAAGAATAGTCTTGAGAGACTTATTCACAGCTTCAACCTGACCATTCTCTTTTGGGTAATAAGGTGACAAATTTTCTTGCCTCAACCCAAAATTTGATGTTAACTTGGTCATCATCCTGTTTTGGAAGTGACCGCCATGGCCAATGACAATCTCCTTCGGGATGTCGAACCTTGCTACTATCTGGTTAAAAATTAAAAGAGTCGTTGTTTCACCATCATTGTTAAACGTTGGCATATCCTCGACCCAATTTGTGAAGTATTCTACCGCTACGATGATGTAACGATTCCCCTAGAAGAAGTCGGGTGACATGTAGTAAAGTCAATCCCCCATTTGGTGAAAGGATCAACAACAATGACAGGAAACATAGGAGCAAGATGTGCCCGCATCTTCCGAGAGAAGATCTGACATGGGTGGCACTTCTTGACTGCCTCAACCCAATCCTTGGTTAATGAGGGCCAGAGGTAATCAGCACGTAGAATATTTTGGGATGTTTCCAACCCAAACAAATGACCACCACATTGATGTAGGATTATTGTAAGTGTGTGCAAGAGGAAGATAGATGGAAATGCACCGGTGCGTATTTTGAGAATGTTTTGAATTTGAAATTTAAAAACATTTATGTAATATCTTAAATTGGATGTGCTCACAATTATGTTTTGAATTGTAATACAGACCTTGAGTAGTTGCTCTCATCTATCGTTTAAGGAGGCATTTATTGTAATAAATGTAAGGTAGTTGTAGCTTTCAATTATGGTAAGATAACTTAGGAAGGAGAGAGGGAAAACTCAAGAAAACCCATCATATGTATTGTATTGTAACAATTCTCATTAGCAAGAAGAATTAGAGTTTTAGAGCCAAGGAAAAGAACAGATATTGTAGAATTGGTATGAGCAGATAGCTTTTGCTATTGAACCCATGTACAGATACACTTGGATTAATATAAAGAAGCTTTGATCCAATTTCATGTTTTTTTATGAATTATGTTTACATCTGTTGAATGGTATGTTTTCAATTGATTTCAGTCTTTGTTATGCATTTTATTTCAATGCTATGCATGCTCTTGATTTCATGTTGAATTTATGAATTATGTGAGAGGAGGAGAAGTATAAGCTTCAATTGTTTCTCTTCCTTAGAAATATTGCAAAATGTTGCAGCGAAGGTCCGCAAGGAGTGCGTGACATGATTTCTGAGTTCCACCTCAGAAAATATCAGGAGGGAAAGATTTTTTCTTATACACACATAGTCGTGCAAGGTGTGCTCAAGATGGGTGAATTTTCAAACTTTACCAACCTAAGTGTGAGGTTGAAGAATTATGTCGCAAAGAGTGTGCAGAGCATCAAGTTCAACAATCATAGATTGTTGTGAGTGTCACAAGGAGTGCGCGCAAAGGATCCTTGGAATCCTCGAGTTGTAGTGGAATTCAAGCTCAGAAGGGAGAGAGAATTTGAAGAATTCGAAGGAAGGACAAAGTCGAAGTCATTCGCAAAAATCGACCCCAGAAGAATCGACGCCAATTCTTTTGGCTTGAAGTCATTGCAAACCTAAAATGGATGGTTGAAGTTCCCAGATCGAGAACTGTCAATTCATTGTGGATCGTTAGGTCTAGTGGATCAGCGGGGGATATAAGGTTGATAACCTTTCAGCACTCACCAAGCCAGGAGGAATAGAATTCCTTGGATCTGAGTCAACGGGAGTCATTGATCTCTGAATTTTGGGTCTCAATGTTTTGGGGATCAAAGGGTGAAGAAGTTTGTAACTTGGAAGCCTCGAGTTGTGAAACCCTGATACGCGAGGTCTCGACAAAATTTGGAGCATCATATCATGGGACAATTAGGACCGTAGATCTGATGAGCAGGAAATACTGTTTCGGTTGTCGAGAGAACAGAGGTGAAGACCCTCCTAAAATCGAAAAGGGTGGATCGTCGATTTAATCCAGACCATTGGTCAACGGAGGACCTGAGTCGTAGATCTGTCTCAGTTGGATTTCGGGAGTCAGGAGTTGGAGCATTAGGGTTATGTTACACAAAGAGTCTAGACATCACAAAACGCGAAGTCGCAATGCAATCGTGGCCATCAATCGAGAGGAAGGTACAAGACCATCATATCTGGTCTTTGGGAGAGGCCCCACATTAGGTTTTGGGGTTTCATGGATGTAGAGTGTTGGGTTTGTATCACGTTGATACCCCTGAAATCACGATCCATGAAATACCTTTTTGGGAAATGATGAGTGGTCACGTCAGTTGGCTGCATGGCGTGGAGGTTTGCGCCTTGTGCTTATTTGCGCAAGTGTCAACCCTAGAAGGGCCTTTGGTCATATGTGTTGAAGATTCTAGCTGGGAATCAAGGAAAAAATTAGGTTCAAGGGAGATTTAGAACGATCCTTAGACCGGGAGGTAACGCAGAACCTGTCGTTGTAGGAGTGTTGCGTTAGGTGGTATCATAGCTTACAATCATTGTTTTTTGTAAGCGAGAGAAGATAGAAGTCAAGTTGTGATTTAATTTTTGTGTGGAACATATTTGAACAATGCCACCCAGAAGATGTCAAGATAGACCAATGCCCAATCCATTCGTGGAAAGGGAAATGAGGGAACTTCATGCTCGATTAGATGATACGGAGACAGCATAGAGACGAGCTACTAATACGGGGGATTTCAGTGAAGCCAGAAGTGAAAATGAGGCTAGAGACGAAGAAGAAGTTGTAGCCGAAGATGTTGCAAAAGAAAGTCTATTTAGAGTTGTTGCAAGAATAGGTGTTAGATAAAAGATGGATATTCCTATGTATGAAGGAAACTTAGACGTTGAGGAGATGCTAGATTGGTTTAGAGATCTGGATAAGTAATTCAATTATGAAGATATCGAAGAAGATAAGAAATTAAAACATGTTGTCACTAGATTGAAAGGGCATGCAACATTGTGGTGGGATGAACTGCAGGTTGATAGGCGTTGCAAGGGAAGACATAAAATCAAAAGCTGGGATAGGATGGTCACAAAAATGAAAGCCAAGTTTATACCCAAAGATTACCAAATCAATCTATTTCGAAGAATGCAAAATTTGAGATGGAAAGGGATGACAGTGAAGGAATACACTAAAGAGTTTTACCGACTGAACATAAGAGCAGGTCATTGTGAGAGTGATGATGAAAAGGTCGCCAGATAAATGAATGGTATGAGATATAACATTCAGTATGAGATGAGCATGGTGACAATTAGAAATGTGGAATACGCTTATCAAATTGCTTTAAAAGTGGAAGAAAAGTTGGCCCGAAAGCAAGGTCAAAGGGGCAGAGGTAGAATTTAGGGAAGAGGAAAATGAGTTGCCCAGGACAGAGTACAAAAGCCCAAATATGAAGAAAAGAAACCTCATAACCACCCAGAAAGGGGAGGAAGTTCACAGGGAAGACATTATGCCGATAGGAACACTTTTCCTCGAGACGGAGGAAGAGGAAGAGGCAGAGGTGGTGAGATAAAGTGTTTTGTCTGTGGAAAGATCGGACACAAGTCTTATGAATTTCCTGACAGAAAAATATATGGAGGAGGCGAATCTCACATTTCAGAAGCACAAAGGCGAAATGTTGAGGCAGAAGATGCAGAAGGTGGAAAATATTTAATGATGAGAAAAATTCTCTTGAAACCAGAGAAAGAGGCAGAGAATCCAGTCTAAAGAAACAGTTTGTTTAGAACTGCTTGCAAGACCAAGGATAGGGTATGTAAGGTAATTGTGGACAACGGAAGCACAGACAACCTAGTCTCCACATAGATGGTGGAAAAGATAGAATTGGAGACATTTTCACATCCGAGCCCATATAAAGTGTCGTGGTTGCAAAAAGGACATCGGGTAATTGTCACTAAACAATGTTTAGTTGAGTTTAAGATAGGGGGATACAGAGATGAGATTTTATGCGATGTCATTCCCATGGATGTCTATCATATTGTGTTGGGAAGACCGTGGCAATATGACATAAATGTTATTCATGATGGGAGAAAGAACACCTATACCTTGGAGAAGAATGGTAGAATGCATATGTTGTTGTCGATTGAGGACAAGAAGGTGAAAGAAGAAACAAACAACACTATACTTCTCATGAGTGGGAAGGATCTTCTTGATGAATTCAAGAAAGATCAAGAAATGTAGTTTGTTGTGGTAAGAAAACCAAGATTCATTTTGACCAGTACCTCAATGGATGATCTACCTGAAGAAATTCAGGAATTGCTGGAGAATTTTGTTGATATAGTAGTGGACGATTTACCTTGTTCGTTTCCACCCATCAGGAGTATAAGCCATCACATTGACCTTAGATCGGGGGCGATCTTACCAAACAAGGCAATGTACAGATTGACGCCGCAAGAGAATGAAGAGGTCAAGAAGAAAGTTCAGGATTTGATAGACAAAGGGTTGATTAGAAAATTTTTGAGTCCATGCGCTGTTCCAATAGTGCGAAGTCCAAAAAAATATGGTGGATGGAGGATGTGTACAGACTCGAGAGATATAAAAAAAATCACCATCAGGTATAGATTTCCTTTACCGAGGATGGATGACTTGATGGATTGCTTTAGTGGAGCAAAGTTTTTTTCAAAAATTGATTTGAAAATTGGATATCATCAAATTAGGATGAGGGAAGGTGATGAATGGAATACAACATTCAAAATGAATGAACGATTATACGAATGGCTTGTCATGCCGTTTGGTTTGACTAATTCACCAAGTACTTTGATGAGATTGATGAACGAAGTCTTGAAAGATTTAATTGGAAAGTTCGTAATTGTGTATCTTGATGATATACTGATCTTCAGTAAGACTTAGGAGGAGCACTTCAGACACCTAACTCTAGTGATGAGGAGGTTGCAGCAAGAGAATTTGTTGATAAATCTGAAGAAGTCATCTTTCATGAAGAAAGAGCTCATTTATTTGGGGTTCGTAATCTCTTCGAATGAGTTGAAGATGGATCATGAGAAGGTAAAAGCGATCAAGGATTGGCCATTGCCAAAGAATATCTTTGAATTCAAAAGCTTCCATGGATTAGCTAGTTTTTACAAGAAGTTCATCCGAAATTTTAGTGGAATTTATGCACCAATGATGGACACAATCAAGAAAAGACATAAATATTTTCATTGGACAGAGGAAGCAGAGAAGATTTTCAAGCTGTTGAAAGAGAAGATAATCTGACAGCCAGTTCTAGTTCTGCCATACTTTAGTAAGACATTTCAATTCAAATGTGATGCAAGTGGATTTGTGGTTGGAGCAATCTTGAAACAAGACAATAGACTGATTGCATACTTCAGTGAGAAGCTGAACGATGAAAAGAAGAATTATTCCATGTATGATAAATAATTTTATGCAATCATACAAGCATTGAAGAAATGGAGGCATTACTTGGTTCCGAAAGAGTTTGTTTTGTATAGCGACAATCATGCTTTACAATTCATAACCAAACAGGAGAAATTGAACCAAAAGCATGCGAAATGGGTTGAATTTATGCAAAACTTTACTTTTGTTATAAAACACATTTCTAGAAATGCTAATAAGGTTGTTGATGCATTGAACAAGAAATGTTTGATTCTGCAGGAGTTTCGTGTGAAGACCTTAGGTTTTGATGGCCTTAAGGATATGTACAGAGACGATTCAGATTTCAAGGATGCTTATGAAACATGCGAGAATCTTGTCTTAAGAGACATAAGCCAATGGATTGAATATATGGTTCAGGATGGACTGTTATTTAGAGGAATTCAGTTGTGTATTCCAAAGGGTTCTATGAGAGAGACTCTTCTGAAGGAAAAACATAGTGTGGGATTGGCTGGACATTTCGGCCATAAAAAAACATTTGCGCACCTGAATGGTTTATATTATTGGCCAGGGATGAGGACATATGTGAAGAAGTTTGTCAACAAATGTAGAATTTTCCATCATGCGAAGGGGAAAAAACAAAATACAAGATTATATCAACCATTGTCAGTACCAGAGAGGTCGTGGGACGTGGTAAGAATGGATTTTGTGTTAGGAATGCCAAGGAAACAGAGGGGTTGTGATTCCATATTCGTGATAGTCGATCAATTTTCAAAAATGGCACATTTCATTCCATGTCAGAAAACCAGTTATGCAACTCACATTGCAAACCTATTTTTCAAAGAATTTGTTCGACTTCATGGCTTACCCAAGAGTATTTTTTCAGACCGGGATACCAAATTTGTTGGTCATTTCTGGAGGAAGCTATGGAAAAATCTAGGGACAAATTTATATTTTAGCTCAGAATATCACCCTTAGAAGGATGAACAGACAGAGGTAGTAAATCGAATTTTGGGGGACTTGTTGAGAAGTTTGGTAACTGAACACCATACACAGTGGGATTAGATTTTTCCACAAGCGGAATTTTCATATAACGACTCACTGAATAGAAGCACAGGATAGAGCCCATTCCAGATAATGTATGGAATGCAGCCAAGAGGAGTATCTTATTTGGGGAACTTAGAGCAGAATGAGTTCAGAAGTGCTGGAGCGGAAAACTTTGCAGCAGAGATGCAAGAGCTCCACAGTAAAATCAGAGAGAGGTTAAAGAATTCTAACGAGGAATAAAAGAATAGAGCAGATCAACACAGAAGAGAACTTCAGTTTGAAGTGGGATATTTGGTCTTAGAGCACCTAAGGAAGGAAATATTCCCAAGGGGAACGTATAATAAACTGAAGATGAAAAAGATAGGGCTGTGTAAAATCATAAGGAAATTCGAAGAAAATGATTATGAGATAGAGTTTCTAGATGATGTGGGCATATCACCCATATTCAATGTAGAATATTTGTACCCTTACAAAGAAGATGAACCAGATGGAGAAAAGAATCAGAAAGAAATTCAATGGGAAAAACAACTACCTGTAGCTGAAAAGTCACAGATGGAAAGGATAATTGATCAGAGAGTTAGCAAGAAGACCCGAAGGAAGAAATATTTTGACTATTTGATAAAATGGAAGGGATGCCCGATTGAATATTCTAGTTGGGAAAGAGAAGCGGAGATCCAGAAACATGGACAGACTGTGCAGGAGCTCATGGACAAGAGTCAATGAATTTTTTTCAGCCAAGGGAGTATGATGTAGGAGCATCGTAAGCGCGTGCAAGAGGAAGACAACTGGAAATGCACCAGCGCGTATTTTGAGAACGTTTTGAATTTGAAATTAAAAAAAAATTTATTTAATATCTTAAATTGGATGCGCTTGCATTTATGTTTTGAATTGTAATACAGATCTTGAGTAGTTTCTCTCATCAGTCATTTAAGGAGGCATTTATTGTAATGTGTTGGTTGTGGAGCCTGATTATCTTCCTGATTCAAAGGTATTTTGTTTTCAGCCGTGTTTATACCCCATGAAGTATTTACACCCTAGAAGTATGTACACTCTTCCATGTGGGGGAGTGTAGAGGGGGGTTACCCCCTCTGTGGTAATTTCATTGTAAATCTGGACCGTTCATTATAAGGTCGCAGATCTAACAGTAGAAATCATGTTAGGGTTTTTTTCCCTAGAAGGAAACCCTCTGTTATGAGGGAAATGTATTGCGTCTATGCATTATGGAGAATATTGTATTCTGAGATAGGAGACTATGAGAGAAAGAAGAGGAAGTTACAATGGGTTTGTTGTAGGTTGTATCCCTTCATTTGTTGGATAATAATAAAGGAAGGACCTAGAAACTTCTCTGTTGGACGTAGCCGACACTGGGTGAACCATATATCTGTGTCTCTATTGTATTGTGTATCTTCTGTATTTTATTTCTGCATTTGTTTTATTTTATTGCTCCACTGTCCTGTTTTTATAACATAATGAATGTAAGGTAGCTATAGCTTTCAATTCTGATAAGATAGCTTAGGAAGGAGAGAGGGAAAAATTAAGAAAACCTGTTGTATATATTGTATTGTAACAATTCTCATTAGCAAGAAGAATTAGAGCTGTAGAGCCAAGGAGAAGAACATAGATTGTAGAATTGGTATGAGCAGATAGCTTTTTCTATTGAACCCATGTACAGATACACTTGGATTAATATAAAGAAGCTTTGATCCAATTTCATGTTGTTTTATGAATTATGTTTACAGCTGTTGAATGGTATGTTTACATTTGATTTCAATCTTTGCTATGCATTTTATTTCAATGCTATGCATGCTCTTGATTTCATGTTGAATGTATGAAGTTTGTGAGAGGAGGAGAAGTATAAGCTTCAATTGTTTCTCTTCCTGAGAAATCCTGCAAGAGGTTGCAGTGAAGGTCCGCAAGGAGTGCGTGACAAGATTTCTGAGTTCCACCTCAGAAAAGATTAGGAGGGAAATATTTGTTCTTATACCCACAGATTCATGCAAGGTGTTTGAAGGCTGGGCGAATTTTCATACTTTACCAACCTAAGTGTGAGGTTGAAGAATTATATCGCAAAGAGTGCGCAGAGCATCAAGTTCAACAATCAGAGATTGTTGTGAGGACCGAAAGGAGTGTGCACAAAGGATCCTTGGAATCCTCAATTTGCAACAAAAGTCAAGCTCAGAAGGGAGAGAGACTTCGAAGAATTTGAAGGAAGGATGAAGTCGAATTCATTCGCAGAAATCGACCCTAGAAGAATCGACACAATTATTTTGGCTTGAAGTCATTGCAAACCTGAAACAGACAGTTGAAGTTCCCAGATCGAGAATTGTCGATTCATTGTGGGTCATTAGATCTAGTGGATTAGTGGGGGATATAAGGTTGATAAACTTTCAACACTCACCAATCCAGGAGGAACAAAATCCATTGGATCTGAGTCAACGGGAGTCGTTGATCTCCGGATTTCGAGTCTCGATGTTTCAGGGATCGAAGGGTGAAGAAGTTTGTAACTTGGAAGCCTCGAGTTGTGAAACCCTGATACGCAAGGTCCTGACACAATATGGAGCATCATATCATGGGACAATCAGAACCATAGATATTAGGAGCAGGAATCACAGTTTTGGCTGTTGGAAGAACAGAGGTGAAGACCCTCCTAAAATCATGAAGGGTGGATCGTCGATTTAATCCGGACCATTGGCCAATAGAGGACCTAAGCCGTAGATCTGGCTTAGTCAGATTTTGGAAGTTGGGAGTTGGAGAATTAGGGTTGTGTTACACAAAGAGTCCCGACATCGCGAAACGTGAAGTCACGACACGATCGTGGTCATCGATCGAGAGGAAGGTACAGGACCGCCAGATCTGGTGTTAGGGAGAGGCCCCACATTAGGTTTCGGGGTTTCATGGATGTAGAGTGTTGGGTTTTTATCATGTTGATACCCCCAAAATCACGATCCGTGAAATACCTTTTCGATAAAAGGTGAGTGGTCACGTCATTGTGTCATTTGGTGTGGAGGTTCGTGCCTTGTTCTTGTTTGTGCAGGTGTCAACCCTAGAAGGAATTGTGGTCATATGTGTTGAAGATTCCAGCCGGGAATCAAGGAACCAATTAGGTTCAAGGGATATTTACAATGATCCTTAGACTAGGAGGTCACGCAGAACCTATCGAGGTAGGGGTGTTGTGTTACACATCCTCTAGTGTGGCAGTCATTTAGAACGAGATATGCTTCTTCGTGGATAAGGCACCGATAAAGAATGCAATATACACCTCGATGATACAAAGTGTCATTGAGTATGAGATAGTTTTTTGCCTGATGGAAAATTCTTCGACGCTCACCTTGGGAAGCAGAAGCAGGGCACTTCAAAGTTTGGAGATAGACTAGTATATCTCCATACTAGGAGTTCGGAGATGAGATTAGAAAAGTATCTCCTTTTATAGGAGATTATTCGAACGTGATATCACTAGACTCTACCAGAAGTTCCGAAATAAGTTCGGCAAAGACCAACGACTTTTTGGATTTCGCAGAAAAAATATCCAAGTCAAATTCCTGGAGGATTACAATCCATCTACTGATCTTTCCGCCAATGACCCATCATGTCAACACATATTGAAAAGGGTTCACAAAGGAAATGAAGGTGGTCTTGCGAAGAAAAATGTAGTGAAGGAACCACTGGACAGCATGTACTACTGCCAAAGTAAGCTTCTCAACATGAGAAAAGTTGAGTTCTGGCCTAACCAAGCCTTGGCTAAGGTAATAAATAACATGCTCTTCGAGTGGATCATCCTCTTGAACCAAGAAAATGCTGATGGTCAACTTTGCAGCAGCTATGTACAACAAGAAATATATGTTATAATCAGGAGGTCAGAGCAGAGGGGCAGACGTAAGGGCGTGTTTCAACGCTTCAAAAGAGTGTTAAGCGGATTCATCCCAACAGAATGGGACTCCCTTTTTCAAGAGATGCATAAATCCTTTAGTGATATCGGCATAATTCGTGACAAAATGCCAAAGAAAGTTCACTTTCCCCTGTAATCTCTAAAGTTGGGGTATTGTGCACGGGGGAGGCAATTGAACTATCGCCTCAACCTTGAGAGGATCAACCATGATCCCTGTTGTCGAAACATTGAAACCTAAGAGATGACCCAACGTCACACAGAAACTGAACTTTTTAGGATTCAAGTGAATCTTATAGTAGTGACATTGTTCGAATAATAATCGAAGGTGTGCATGATGATCAGATCTCTTGCGAGAGCGTGATACTAGATCATCAAGATATGCCTCGACTATATGTCTAAGGTCATGAAAAGAAAACAACATGGCCCACTGAAAAGTGGCTCCAACATTATTCAGACCAAAAGGCATCTTACGATACTCGAACGTGCCCGGAGGACAAATAAAAGTTGTTTTATGTTGGTCCTCGGGTTTGATCTGAATCTAGTTATATCCTGAAAAATAGTCCATGAATGAAAATACCTCGTAACTTGCACACTCATAGACAATGTGATCGAACAATGGGGTGAGAAAATTATCTTTCGGACATGCCTTGTTCAATTCACGAAATTCCATGCACACACGAATTGTACCATGTTTCTTATTAACTAGAACGGGGTTTGACACCCATTCTGTCAATTGCATGAGGTAGATAAAACCGGCCTTAAGGAGTTTCTCTACTTCAGCCTTAATTGTTGTTACTTTTAGAGGATTCTCCACAATGCCAGGGGTTATGGAGATATCTATGGGAATCGTTTTAGCGATACTTTCCATATTACCCTCAGCATAAATTGTGTGCATAGCCAGAGGATTAATAGGACAAGACCTATCTCCATTCACAGTCGAAACAAATTCTCCTGCCTCTATTCTCCTTAACTATGGAAGAAAGTAAGATCTATGATGAAGATCATCCCAGGGTCTGTCTGGACCAATCAATAACTCAATAATCGCCTCATTAGAGGGAAATATCGGATCTAAAGGATCTGTAGTGGCAAGAGAACCCTAATTCCAAATAGGCTCGAGAACAGGATCTAACTTCTATGCGGGAGTGGGATCGGGGTTGGACGAAGCTTGTTAGACAATTTTTTATGAAACTTCAGCCATGGATAAGGGAATGGCCATGCCATAATGCCATTTCCCCTCCATCGAAGCTGATGGGGAAGCAAGAGTCAACAGATCGTGAAATTAAGTCGTTCGAAACGAGGACACTTGAAAATTTTCATCCCTAGGTTGGTTGGGGGCAGCTAATATAAGCTTGAGTCTTGACATCATCAAAAGGTCACAGGTAATCAAAAGTACCCATCAATGATGGACACAAACAAACCCCAAAGTTGACAGTTTCGGGCTAAGGATTATCAATCATCGGGACCGTGGATGCCCCCGATGAAGAGTCAAGACGGGAGAAAGACAATTGGTCAATGGTCATAATCTTACCCTTGTGCTGAAACAACAAGAGCCAAAACAATGTAGCAACTGTTAGCACTAGGAGTCACCTTTAGATTGCATGGAAGGCAAGCCCAGTACCCATCAAGTTATACCTGAATGAAAGAGTGTTTTAAAGGGTCAAATGGAAAATGGACTCAAATGGTAATGTTCTAACTCAGACAACAGAGCTAGCATGCACCAGCAATTAAGGTCTTGGCTAAATTCTATCATCAGTTTGAGAGTAAGTATGAATAGAGGGAAGACTTGANCAAACATCAAGTCTACAAAATTATAAGGAAGAAAGTTTATAATCACAAGATCTTCTTGACATCAAAAACTAAGGAAGATAAATAAACATCATGATAATATAATGATCAATCATCCACCATAACGTCACCACAATAATTCATGTGAATCATTCAAAACATGAACATTTAACATCAGAAGCAAAAAGACTGAAAGAGAAGCTGATTTCTATTAGTAAAAAATTATTAAGTCCAGTACATCACTAGATCACAGTCACTTCATCAAAATATTACAAAATAAAGGGAGCCTTGCTCAACCATCCAAACCTGCTAAAGAAAATGATATATCTATTTATATATAAAAAAGGGAGGCAATAGCTGGAGTTACGAGTTGGCCCCCTTCCCTTGAAAAACTCTAAACATTTATTGTTAAGGTCCTAACCCGCACATAGGTAGATCAATGTATTCGGATGTAATAAAGGTCAATATTAATAAGACCTTTCAATAAAATAGAATAAGGCGGATGTAAGAAGACCTAATAGAAGCTTTCACTTCTAGAAGGATCTTCC
>SNQJ01S0112193.1:40201-54400 GCA_010110895.2 Picea sitchensis
CTGGACTTAATAATTTTTTACTAATAGAAATCAACTTCTCTTTCAGTCTATTTTCTTCTGATGCTAAATGTTCATGTTTTGAATGATTCAAATGAATTATTGCGGTGATGTTATGGTGGATTTTTGATCATTATATTATCATGATGTTTATTTAGCTTCCTTAGTTTCTGATGTCAAGAAGATCTTGTGATTAGAAACTTTCTTCCTTAGAATTTTGTAGACCTGATGTTTGTAACAGTCCCTACACTCCTCTCACTCAAGTCTTCCCTATGTTCATACTTACTCCCAAACTACTGATAGAAGTTAGCCAAGACCTTAATTGTTGGTGCATGCTAGCCCTGTTGTCTGAGTTAGAACATTACCATTTGAGTCCTTTTTCCATTTGATCCTTTAAAACACTCTTTCATTCATGTATAACTTGATGGGTACTGGGCTTGCCTTCCATGCAATCTAAAGGTGAATCCTAGTGCTAACAGTTGCTACATTGTTTCAGCTCTGTTTGTTTCATGACAAGGGTCAGATTATGACCATTGACCAATTGTCTTTCTCCCGTCTTGACTCTTCAATGGGGGCATCCATGGTCCCGATGATTGATAATCCTTAGCCCGACACCGTCAACTTAGGGGTTGGTTTGTGTCCATCATTAATGGGTACTTTTGATTACCCACCACCTTATGATGATGTCAAGCTTATATCAGCTACCCCCAACCAGCCTAGGGATGAAAATTTTCAAGTGTCCTCATTTTGAACGATTTAATTTTACGATCTATTGACTCTTCCTTCCCCATCGGCTTCGATTGAGGGGAAAGGGAATTTTGGCATGGCCATGCCCTTGTCCACAGCTGAAGTTGCATACAACATTGTCCAACAAGCTTCGTCCAACCCCGATCCCACTCCTGCACAGAAGTTAGATCCAGTTCTCGAGCCTATTTGGGATCAGGGTTCTCTTGCCACTACAGATCCTTTAGACCCGATATTTCCCTCTGACGAGGTGATTATTAAGGGATGTATTGGTCTAGACAGACCCTAGGATGATCTTCATCATAAATCTTACTTTTTTGCAGAGTTAGGGAGAATAGAGGCAAGAGAATTTGTTTCGACTGTGAATGGAGATAGGTCTTGTCCTATTAATCCTCTGGCTATGCACACAATTTATGCTAAGGGTAATATGGAAAGTATTGTTGAAATGATTCCCATAGATATCTCCAGAATCCCTGGCATTGTGGGGAATCCTCAAAAAGTGGAAGCAATTAAGGCTGAAGTAGAGAAACTCCTTAAGGCCGGTTTTATCTACCTCATGCAGTTGATGGAATGGGTGTCAAACCCCATTCTAGTGAACAAGAAACATGGTACAATTCACGTGTGCATGGAATTTCGTGAATTGAACAAGGCCTGTCCGAAAGATAATTTTCTCACCCCATTGTTCGATCAGATTGTCGATGAGTGTGCAGGTTGCAAGGTATTTTCATTCATGGACTATTTTTCAGGATATAACTAGATTCAGATCAAACCCGAGGACCAAGATAAAACAAATTTTATTTTTCCTCAGGGCACGTTCGCGTATCGTAAGATGCCTTTTGGTCTAAAGAATGTTGGAGCCACTTTTCAGTGGGCCATGTTGTTTTTTTTTCATGACCTTAGACATATAGTCGAGGCATATCTTGGTGATCTAGTATCACGCTCTCGCAAGAGATCTGATCATCCTGCACACCTTCGATTATTATTCAAACAATGTCACTACTATAAGATTCACTTGAATCCTAACAAGTGCAGTTTCTATGTGATGTTGGGTCATCTCTTAGGTTTCATTGTTTCGACAAAAGGGATCATGGTTGATCCTCTCAAGGTTGAGGCGATAGTTCAATTGCCTCCCCCATGCACAATACCCCAGCTTCAGAGCTTACAGGGGAAAGTGAACTTTCTTTGGCATTTTTTCACGAATTATGCCGAGATCACTAAAGGATTTATGCATCTCTTGAAAAAGGGAGTCCCATTCTATTGGGATGAAGCCTCTTAACACTCTTTTGAAGTGTTGAAACACACCCTTACATCTGCTCCTCTTCTCCGACCTCCTGATTATAACAGAGATTTCTTCTTGTACATAGTTGCTGCAAAGTTGACCATCGGCATGGCCTTGGTTCAAGATGATGATCCGCTCGAAGAGAATGTTATTTATTACCTTAGCCGAGGCTTGGTTAGGCCAGAACTCAACTTTTCTCACGTTGAGAAGCTTGCTTTGGCAGCATTACATGCTATCCAATGGTTCCTTCACTACATTTTTCTTCGCAAGACCACCTTCATTGCCTTTGTGAACCCTTTTCAACATGTTTTGACACGACGGGTCATTGGCGAAAAGATCAGTAGATGTATTGTAATCCTCCAGGAATTTGACTTGGATTTTTTTTCCACAAAATCCAAAAAGTCGTTGGTCTTTGCCGAACTTATTTCGGAACTTCCGGTTGAGTCTAGTGATATCACGTCTGAAGAATCTCCTATAAAAGGAGATATTTTCCTAATCACATCTTCAGACCCCTACTATGGAGATATACTAGTCTATCTCCAAACTTTGAAGTGCCCTGCTTCTGCTTCCCACAATGAGCATCGACGAATTCACCATCGGGCACAAAACTATCTCATACTCAATGACACTTTGTATCGTCGAGGTGTAGATTGCATTCTTCATCGGTGCCTTATCCTCAAAGAAGCATAGCTCGTTCTAAACGACTGCCACACTGGAGCATGTGTAACACAACACCAATACCTCGGTAGGTTCTGCATGACCTCCCAGTCTAAGGATCATTCTAAATATCCCTTGAACCTAATTGGTTCCTTGATTCCCAGCTGGAATATTCAACACATATGACCACACGTCCTTCTAGGGTTGAAACCTGCACAAACAAGCACAAGGCGTGAACCTCCACGCCACACGACAAAATGACGTGACCTCTCACCTTTTCCTAAAAAGGTATTTCCCGGATTGCGATTTTTGGTGTATCAACATGATAAAAACCCGACAGTCTACATCCACGAAACCCTGAAACTTGATGTGGGGCCTCTCCCCAACACCAGATATGATGGTCCTATACCTTCCTCTCGATCGAATACCACGATCGCGTCATGACTTCATGTTTCATGATGTCAGGACTCTTTGTGTAACACAAACCTAATGCTCCAACTCCCAACTCCCGAAATCCGACTAAGCCAGATCTACGGCTGAGGTCCTCCATTGACCAATGGTCCGAATTAAATCGGTGATCCACCCTTCACGATTTTAGGAGTCTCTTCTCCTCTGTTCTCTCGACAAATGAAACCGTGATTCCTGCTCCTAATATCTACGGTTCTGATTGTCCCATGATCCGATGCTCCATATTGTGTCAGTATCTCACGTATTGGGGTTTTGCAACTCGAGGCTTCCAAGTTACAAACTTCTTCACCCTTCGATCCCCGAAATGCTGACACCCTAAATATAGAGATCAACGACTCCCGTTGACTCAGATCCAATGGATTTTGTTCCTCCTAGATTGGTGAGTGATGAAATTTTATCAACCTTATATCCCCCGCTAATCCACTGGATCTAACGACCCGCAATGAATCGACAGTTCTCGATCTGGGAACTTCAACTGTCCATTTCAGGTTTGCAATGACTTCAAGACAAAAGACTTGTGTCGATTCTTCTGGGGTCGATTTCTGTGAATGAATTCATCTTCATCCTTCCTTCGAATTCTTCGAAGTCTCTCTCCCTTCCGAGCTTGAATTATTTTGCAACTCGAGGATTCCAAGGATCCTTTGCGCACACTCCTTGCGACACTCACAACAATCTTTGATTGTTGAACTTGATTCTCTACGCACTCTTTGCGACATAATTCTTCAACCTCACACTTAGGTTGGTAAAGTATGAAAATTCACCCAGCCTGAACACACCTTGCATGAATCTGTGGGTATAAGAACAAATCTTTCCCTCCTGAGATTTTCTGAGGTGGAACTCAGAAATCTTGTCACTCACTCCTTGCGGACCTTCGCTGCAACCTCTTGCAGGAATTCTCAGGAAGAGAAACAATTAAAGCTTATACTTCTCCTCCTCTCACAAACTTCATACATTCAAAATGAAATCAAGAGCATGCATAGCATTGAAATAAAATGCATAACAAAGACTGAAATCAATTGTAAACATACCATTCAACAGATGTAAACATAATTCATAAAACAACATGAAATTGGATCAAAGCTTCTTTATATTAATCCAAGTGTATCTGTACATGGGTTCAATAGAAAAATATATCTGCTCATACCAATTCTACAATATATGTTCTTCTCCTTGGCTCTACAACTCTAATTCTTCTTGCTAATGAGAATTGTTACAATATAATACATACGACAAGTTTTCTTGTGTTTTCCCTCTCTCCTTCCTAAGCTATCTTATCAGAATTGAAAGCTATAGCTACCTTACATTCATTATGTTAGAAAAACAGGACCGTGGAGCAATAAAATAAAAAAAATGCGGAAATAAAATATAGAAGATACATAATACAATAGAGACACAGATATACAGTTCACCTAGTGTGGGCTACGTCCACCAGAGAAGTTTCTAGGTCCTTTCCTTTATTATTATCCAACAAATGAAGGGATACAACCTACAAAAAACCTGCTGTAACATCCTCTTCTTTATCTCATAGTCTCCTATCTCAGAATACAATATTCTCCACAATGCATAGCCACAATACATTTCCCTCATAATAGAGGGTTGCCTTCTAGGGAAAAAAACCCTAACATGATTTCTACTGTTAGATCTGCGACCTTATAATGAACAGTCCAGATTTTCAATGAAATTACCACAGAGGGGGTAACCCCCCTCTGCACTCCCTTGCATGGAAGAGTGTACATAATTCTGTGGTGTAAATACTTCATGGGGTATAAACACGGCTGAAAACAAAAGACCTCTGAATCTGGAAGATAATCAGGCTCCACAACCAACACATTACAATAAATGCCTCCTTAAACAACCGATGAGAGAAATTGCTCAAGATTTGTATTACAATTCAAAACATAAATGTGAGCGCATCCAATTTAAGATATTACATATATATTTTTTAATTTCAAATTCAAAGCGTTCTCAAAATACGCGTTGGTGCATTTCCAGTTGTCTTCCTCTTGTATGCGCTTACGATGCTCCTGCATCATACTCCCTTGGCTGAAAAAAATTCATGGACTCTTGTCCATGAGCTCCTGCATAGTCTTTCCATGTTTCTGGATCTCCTCTTCGCTCTCCCAACTGGCATATTCAATCAAGCATCCCTTCCATTTTATCAAATACTCAAAATATTTCTTCCTTCGGGTGTTCTTGCTAACTCTCTGATCAATTATCCTTTCCATCTACGACTTTTCAGCTACAGGCAGTTGTTTAACCCATTGAATTTCTTTCTAATTATTTTCTCCATCTGGTTCATCTTCTTTGTAAGGGTACAAATCTGTTACATTGAATATGGGTGATATGCCCACATCATCTGGAAACTCTATCTCATAATCATTTTCTTCGAATTTCCTTATGATTTTACACGACCCTATCTTTTTCATCTTTAGTTTATTATACGTTCCCCTTGGGAATATTTCCTTCCTTAGGTGCGCTAAGACCAAATATCCCACTTCAAACTAAAGTTCTCTTTTGTGCTGATCTGCTCTATGCTTGTATTCCTCATTAGAATTCTTTAACCGCTCTCTGATTTTACTGTGGAGCTCTTTCATCTCTGCTGCAAAGTTTTCCACTCCAACACTTTTGAACTCATTCTTCTCTAAGTCCCTCAAATAATATACTCCTCTTGGCTACATTCCATACATTATCTGGAATGGGCTCTGTCATGTGCTTCTATCCAGTGAGTTGTTATATGTAAATTCCACTTGCGACAGAATCTGATCCCACTGTGTATGGTGTTCAGTTACCAAACTTCTCAACAAGTCCCCCAAACTCCGATTTACTACCTCTGTCTGTCCATCCTTCTAAGGGTGATATTCTAAGCTAAAATATAAATTTGTCCCTAGATTTTTCCATAGTGTCCTCCAGAAATGACCAACAAATTTGGTATCCCGGTCTGAAAAAATACTCTTGGGTAAGCCATGAAGTCGAACAAATTCTTTGAAAAACAGGTTTGCAATGTGAGTTGCATCACTAGTTTTCTGACATGGAATGAAATGTGCCATTTTTTAAAATCGATCGACTACCACGAATATGGAATCAAAACCCCTCTGTGTCCTTGGTAGTCCTAACACAAAATCCATTCTTACCGCGTCCCATAACCTCTCTGGTACCGACAATGGTTGATATAATTATGTATTTTGTCTTTTCCCCTTTGTGTGTTGGAAAATTATACATTTGTTGACAAACTTCTTCACATATGTCCTCATCCTTGGCCAATAATATAAACCATTTAGGTGGGTGAATGTTTTTTCATGGCCGAAATGTCCAACCAATCCCCCACTATTCTTTTCCTTCAAAAGATTCTCTCTCATAGAACCTTTTGGAATACACAACCAATTTCCTCTGAATAACAGTCCATCCTGAATCATATATTCAATCCATTGGATTCTGTCTCTTAAGACAATATTCTTGCATGCTTCATAGGCATCCTTGAAATCTGAATCGTCTCTATACATATCCTTAAGGCCATCAAAACCTAAGGTCTTCACATGAAACTCCTGCAGAATCGAACATTTCCTACTCAATGCATCAACAACCTTATTAGCATTTCAGAAATGTGATTTATAGAAAAAGTAAAGTTTTGCATAAATTCAACCCATTTTGCATGCTTTTGGTTCAATTTCTCCTGTTTGGTTATGAATTGTAAAGCATGATTGTCGCTATACAAGACAAACTCTTTCAGAACCAAGTAATGCCTCCATTTCTTCAATGCTTGTATGATTGCATAAAATTCTTTATCATACGTGGAATAATTCTTCTTTTGATCGTTCAGCTTCTCACCGAAGTATGAAATTGATCTATTGTCTTGACTCAAGACTGCTCCAACCACAAATCCACTTGCGTCACATTTGACTTGAAATGTCTTACTAAAGTCTGATAGAACTAGAACTGGCTGTCATATTATCTTCTCTTTCAACAACTTGAAACTCTTCTCCACTTCCTCTATCCAATGAAAAGATTTATGTCTTTTCTTGACTGTGTCCATCATCGGTGCATAAATTCCACTAAAAGTTCAGATGAACTTCCTATAAAAACTAGCGAATCCGTGGAAGCTTCTAACTTCAAAGATATTCTTTAGTGATGGCCAATCCTTGATCGCTTTTACCTTTTCATGATCCATATTCAACTCATTCGAAGAGATTACGAACCCCAAATAAATGAGCTCTTTCTTCATGAAAGATGACTTCTTCAGATTTATCAACAACTTCTCTTGCTGCAACCTCCTCATCACTAGAGTTAGGTGTCTGAAGTGCTCCTCCTAGGTCTTACTGAAGATTAGTATATCATCAAGATACACAATTACGAACTTTCCAATTAAATATTTTAAGACTTCATTCATCAATTTCATGAAAGTACTTGGTGCATTCATTAAACCAAATGGCATGATAAGCCATTCATATAATCCTTCATTCATTTTGAATGTTGTATTCCATTCATCACCTTCCCTCATCCTAATTTGATGATATCCAATTTTCAAATCAATTTTTGAAAAAAACTTTGCTCCACTCAAGCAATCCATCAGGTCATCCATCCTCGGTAAAGGAAATCTATACCTAATGGTGATTTTTTTTATAGATCTTGAGTCTGTACACATCCTCCATCCACCATCTTTTTTTGGACTTCTCACTGTTGGAACATCGCATGGAATCAAACTTTTTATATCAACCCTTTGTCCATCAAATCTTGAACTTGCTTCTTGACCTCTTTATTCTCTTGTGGCGTCAATCTGTACACTGCCTTGTTTGGTAAGATCACCCCCGGTCTAAGGTCAATGTGATGGATTATACTCTTGATGGGTAGCAACGAACAAGGTAAATCATCCACCACTATATCAACAAAATTCTCCAGTAGTTCCTGAATTTCTTCGGGTAGATCATCCATTGAGGTACTTGTCAAAATGAATCTCGGTTTTCTTACCACAACAAACTACATTTCTTGATATTTCTTGACTTCATCAAGAAGCTCCTTCCCACTCATGAGAAGTATAGTGTTGATCATTTCTTCTTTCACCTTCTTGTCCTCAATCGAAAACAACATATGCGTTCTACCATTTTTCTCCAAGGTATAGGTGTTCTTTCTCCCATCATGAATAACATTTCTGTCATATTGCCATGATCTTCCCAACAGAATATGATAGAAATCCATGGGAATAACATCACATAAAATCTCATCTTTGTATCCCCCTATCTTAAACTCAACTAAACATTGTTTAGTGACAGTTACCTGATGTCCTTTTTGCAACCGTGACACTTTATATGGGCTCGGATGTGAAACTGTCTCCAATTCTATCTTTTCCACCATCTATGTGGAGACTAGGTTGTTTGTGCTTCTGCTGTCCACAATTACGTTGCATACCCTATCCTTGGTATTGCAAGTAGTTCTAAACAAACTTTTTCTGTAGACTGGATTCTCCGCCTCTTTCTCTGGTTTCAAGAGAATTTTCCTCATCATTAAATATTTTCCGCCTTCTGCATCTTCTGCCTCAACATTTTGCCTTTGCACTTATGAAATGTGAGATTCGCCTCCTCCATCTCTTTTTCTACCAGGACATTCATAAGACTTCTGTCCAATCTTTCCACAGACAAAACACTTTATCTCACTACCTCTTCATCTTCCTCTTCCTATGGCTCGAGGAAAAGTGTTCCTATCGGCATACCATCTTCCCTGTGAACTTCCTCCCCTTTCTGGGTGGTTATGAGGTTTATTTTCTTCATATTTGGGATTTTGTACTCTGTCCTGGGAAACTGATTTTCCTATTCCATGACTTCTAGCTCTACCCCTTTGACTTGCTTTCGGTCCAACTTTTCTTCCGCTACTAAAGCAATTTGATAAGAATATTCCACATTTCTAATTGTCACCATGCTCATCTCATCCTAAATGCCATATCTCATACCATTCATGTATCTGGTGACCTTTTCATCATCACTCTCGCAATGACCTGCTATTATGTTCAGTCGGTAAAACTCTTTAGTGTATTCCTTCACTGTCATCCCTTTCCGTCTCAAATTCTGCATTCTTCGAAACAGGTTGATTTGGTAATCTCTGGGTGTAAGCTTGGCTTTCATTTTTGTGACCATCCTATCGCAGATTTTGATTTTATGTTTTCCCTTGAAACGCCTATCAACCTACAGTTCATTCCACCACAATGTTGCATGCCCTTTCAATATAGTGACAACATGTTTTACTTTCTTATCTTCTTTGATATCTTCATAATTGAAGTACTTATCCAGATCTCTAAACCAATCTAGCAGCTCCTCAACATCTAAGTTTCCTTCATACATTGGAATATCCATCTTTTATCTAACACCTATTCTTGTAACAACTCTGAATAGACGTTCTTTTGCAACATCTTCGGCTACAACTTATTCTTCATCTCTAGCCTCATTTTCACTTTCAGATTCACTGAAATCTCTTGTATTAGTAGCTTGTCTCTGTGCTGTCTCCATATCATCTAATCGATCATGAAGTTCCCTCATTTCCCTTTCCACGGATGGATCGGGCATTGGTCTGTCTTGACGTCTTTTGGGCGACATTGTTAAAATATGTTCCACGTAGAAATTAAATCACAACTTGACTTTTGTCTTCTCTCGCTTACAAAAAACAATGATTGTAAGCTCTGATACCACATAATGCAACACCCCTACCTCGACAAGTTCTGTGTTACCTCTCGGTCTAAGGATCATTCTAAATCTCCCTTGAACCTAACTGGTTCCTTGATTCCCAGTTGGAATATTCAACACATATGACCACATGCCCTTCTAGGGTTGACACTTGCGCAAACATGCACAAGGCACGAACCTCCATGCCACGCGGCTAATTGACGTGACCACTCACCATTTACCGAAAAGGTATTTCACAGATCACGATTTCAAGGGTATCGACGTGATACAAACCCAACACTCTACATCCATGAAACCCCAAAACCTAATGTGGGGCCTCTCCCCAAGACTATATCTGATGGTCCTATACCTTCCTCTCGATCGATGGCCATGATCGCGTCGCGACTTTGCGTTTCGCGATGTCGGGACTCTTTGTGTAACACAACCCTAATGCTCCAACTCCCGACTCCTGAAATCTAGATAAGACATATCTATGGCTCAGGTCCTCCGCTGACCAACGATTTGGATTAAATCGACGATCCAACCTTTGGGATTTTAGGAGGGTCTTCACCTCTGTTCTCTCGACAGTCGAAACTGTGTTTCCCACTCCTTAGATCTACAGTTCTAATTGTCCCATGATATGACACTCCAAATTGTGTCGAGACCTCATGTATCAGGGTTTTTCAACTCAAGGCTTCCAAGTTACAAACTTCTTCACCCTTCGATCCCCAAAACGTCGAGACCCGAAATTCGAAGATCAACGACTCCCATTGACTCAGATCCAACGAATGTTGTTCCTCCTGGCTTGGTGAGTGCTGAAAGGTTATCAACCTTATATCCCCTGCTGATCCACTGGATCTAACGACCCATAATGAATCAATAGTTCTTGATCTGGGAACTTCATCCATCCATTTTAGGTTAGCAATGACTTCAAGCCAAAAGAATTGGCGTCGATTCTTTTGGGGTCGATTTCTGCGAACGACTTCAACTTTGTCCTTCCTTCAAATTCTCTCTCCCTTATGAGCTTGACTTCTGCTACAACTTGAGGATTCCAAGGATCCTTTGCACACACTCCTTGCGACACTCACAACAATCTATGATTGTTTAACTTGATGCTCTGCGCACTCTTTACGACATAATTCTTCAACCTCACACTTAGGTTGGTAAATTTTGAAAATTATCCCATCTTGATCACACCTTGCACAACTTTGTGTGTATAAGAACAACTCTTTCCCTCCAGACATTTTTTGAGGTGGAACTCAGAAATCATGTCACGCACTCCTTGCGGACCTTCGATGCAACCTCTTGCAAGATTTCTTAGGAAGAGAAACAGTTGAAGCTTATACTTCTCCTCCTCTCACAGAATTCATAAATTCAACATGAAATCAAGAGCATGCATAGCATTGAAATAAAATGCATAACAAAGACTGAAATCAATTGAAAACATACCATTCAACAGATGTAAACAAAATTCATAAAAAAACATGAAATTGGAGCAAATCTTCTTTATATTAATCCAAGGGTATCTGTACATGGGTTCAATAGAAAAAGCTATCTTCTCATACCAATTCTATAATATCTGTTCTTCTCCTTGGCTCTACAACTCTAATTCTTCTTGTTAATGAGAATTGTTACAATACAATACATATGACAGGTTTTCTTGAGTTTTCCCTCTCTCCTTCGTAAGTTATCTTATCATAATTGAAATCTACAACTACCTTACATTTATTACAATAAATTCCTCCTTAAATGACAGATGAGAGCAACTGCTCAAGGTTTGTATTACAATTCAAAACATAATTGCGAGCACATCCAATTTAGGATATTACATAAATGTTTTTAAATTTCAAATTCAAAACATTCTCAAAATACTCACCGGTGCATTTCCAACTGTCTTCCTCTTGCACACACTTACGATAATCCTGCATCAATGTGGTGTTCATTTGTCTGGGTTGGAAACATCCCAAAAGATTCTATGTGCTGATTACTTCTGGCCCTCATTAATCAAGGATTGGGTTGAGGCAGTCAGGAAGTGCCACCCATGTCAGATCTTCTCTCAGAAGATGCAGACACATCCTGCTCCTATGTTTTCTGTCATTGCTGTTGATCCTTTCACCAAGTGGGGGATTGACTTTACTGCATGTCACCCGAATTATTCTAGGGGGAATCGTTACATCACCGTAGCAGTAGAATACTTCACAAAGTGGGTCGATGATACTCCAACGTTTAACAATGATGGTGAAACAATGACTCTTTTAATTTTTAACCAGATAGTAGCAAGGTTCAACATCCTGAAGGAGATTGTCACTGACCATGGAAGTCACTTCCAAAACAGGATGATGATCGAGTTAACATCAAATCTTGGGTTGAGGCAAGAAAATTCATCACCTTATTACCCAAAATAGAATGGTCAGGTTGAAGCTATGAATAAGTTTCTCAAGACTGTTCTTCAGCGAATGATCAATTCTACCAAGTCAAATTTTCATTTGATGTTGTACTTGACGTTGTGGGCCTACCGAACGTCTATGAAGACTGCCACTGGTTTCTTACCTTTTCAAATCGTATACAGATTGGAAGCATTCTTTCCTATTGAGTGCCAGATCCCATCTTTAAAGTTGGCAGTGGAACTATTGTTGGACAATTAACCTCTTGAGGAACGCCTATTATATCTCGAGCACTTTGATGAGAAGCATCGTTATGCAGCCTTAGCCAATGAGGCTCATAAGCAATGAGTCAAGTGTCAATACGATCGGTCTGTTTGTCCTCGAATTTTCTCCAAAGGAGATATTGTCTCGGTCTATGATCAAGATAAGGATCCTCTGGGGGTAGGAAATTTCAAACCCATGTGGTTCATGTTATCGCCTAAAATAGCACTGTCATTTTGTCAAATTTTAGGTGATAGGAAGAGGTCAAAAAATTTGTTTCTAAAGTTTTTTAGGTGTGTTAGATGGTCTACTTTATAAAAATAAACTTGGAACAAGCATTGGATTTGGTCTTCTCAAGAAAAAGAGAGATTCTCAGGTTTCAGTGGTTTAGGCGGGCCTGAAAAGGGCTCATTAAACACCGAAAGCAGAGCTTTCGGTAGTTAACAGGCTAAATTCGGGGGCTAGTTAACCACCGAAAGTGCAGGTTTTCCAAAAAAAAACTGCCTTGGGAAAAATAATTTTTCTCAGCCGTGGAAAGTCTGTTTTGCACGCACAAATAGTCGATTGAAAACTACACATCCTAATATTTCCAATGGTGCTTTCAGATCTCAATTTAGAGCTCTTTAAGACAATCAAAAGTTCCCTGCAAGATCAGGTGTCGGTTGGCACATTTTGTAAATGCAGAGGTTTGATAAATGCATGCACAACTATATTTGTAAGTGTTTGAAAGATGGTATCATTACATTTGATTAGAGTTTTATACTTTGTAGTACTTGCAAACCTCCATTTGTTATTTCAACTTGAAACCATGGCATACACATAAATCTATGAGGTGATTGCTTGCCTAATTGTTTTGATTAGTCACATGTCAATATGTCAAAGCCATACGCATCGAGCAGATAGAGGAAGTATTCAGATGTTTTCAAATATCGAAAGATGCATAGGTGTATCTTTGATGGAAGTCATTTATCAAGGTAACTATATAGGAAGGAGTTATGTATCCCTCATACATAATACAGAGGAAAAGTGAAAAGTATGGAAAGACCTCCAATGATCCTTATTCATAATTCTGGAATGTCACAGGTTGATGAAGATAGTTATCAGAACACTAGCTATAGCTAATTATACAACCAACATGTAGACAAAGTACTTAAAGGAGCTTGGTCACTCATACCTTACTTATAATCTATTTTTTGCCTAAAGAATAAGAGCATATATATATACTTGGGTAACAGACTCTTTCCAGCAGTCAGATGACATTAAGGACTTTCGGTGACCTAATCAACATTTCAACTAATTTGTAAAACTTCAAGGCAAGAGATCTAGATAAAGCAAAGATATTTTGCAACAGTCCAAAGGACATCTACAGATAGCAGAAGAAGCCAGGTAGTTCCGTTTTGCAATTCTAAACATTTTCTGAAAGTTACAGGATTCGGTAGTTAACAAGCCCAAATTTTGCCTCTCTTAACTACTGAAAGCAGGGATTTTCAGTAGTTAATAGACCCTCTTAAATACCGAAACCTGTACATGGCAGTGAGGTCATATTTTTGCCCAGATTTGACTTTTTCTCAACCAAATCTTTCGAGGTTCGTTTCTAAAGATGCATAATAATTAAATACATCATATTTAAGGTTTTATCTTGATGTATTTAATGTTTAAGAAGGTGGAAAAGTGAAAATGGTGACCTAGTTGATGAGAAAAAAAACTGTCTTTTTGCCAAAGGTGGCATATTCAAATTTCCTATGATGATTCATCATCCTTGGAA
>SNQJ01S0112195.1:10356-32447 GCA_010110895.2 Picea sitchensis
TCACATCTCTTGTCAGAGATAAGCTACCACCATTCTAGCGAGTCTTTCACTCTGTATTTTTACAGTCTCTATACATTTCTTTCATTAATAGAAATTGTGTATTACTATATATCTGTGTTTATGGTTGCATCTCTGATACATTTCTTTTATATTATTGAATATCTATGATATCTCTGTGCATTTCTTTATTATATCTCCGCTCTCATTTTGTGCCGAAAATCATCCAGATCAGTGGTATCAGAGCAGGCTGCTCTTGATCATTTTTTTTTCAGTGCATGTCCCCGATGAGGTCCAAGTATAGAAATTTGGGTCTCAAGCTTGTCTCTCTTGAATACAATCGCTCTTGCACGCCCAATAATCCCTCCATGGCAGAAGAAAATAAAAACGATGGAGCAGACGATCCTATAAATATGTTGCTTGAGCAAGCTCTCATGCCACAGAGGGACGAAATGATGGAGAATTTTTCCCACATCCTTCAATGCCTACCGATAGAAATAGGTGCATATTCATCAAACAACCACTTTGGAAGCACCTCTCCTTTCAAGGTACATTTTAATTTTGATATTCCCATATTTGAAGGTCAGATAGATGCAGATTCCCTAGACAAATGGTTAAATCTGCTAGACGGATATTTCTTTGTTCACCATTTTTATGAAAAGGAAAAGATCACCTTCGCACTCCTTAAATATCTCCCCCATGTCAAACATTGGTGGGAAACTTACTGGGATCAAAGTTCCATAGAGGAGTCTGGAATATATGGGGTCGAGCCCACTTGGGATTTTTTTGTGGATGCGGTAAAGGAATAGTATTACCCTGTTGGAAACTATGAGGACCAATACATGAGATGGACCACACTGCGACAAGAGAGGGGCCAAGCAGTTCCCGAGTTCACCAATACCTTCCATACCTTGTGCACCAAGCTGGGTATCAAAGACTCCAAATGAAATTTGGTTCTGAAATAATGTGGGGCTCTACACAGATACATCCAAACTAAAATGGATTTTCTGGACATCCCATCACTCATTGTTGCTTATCGATATGTTGTTAAAATCGAGCAGAAGTTTAAGCACCAGAACAAATGGGAGTTCGGGTCTGCAAATCCACAACAACCAAAGTATGACAAAGACATCCCTAACAAACATTCTCTCGAAAACTAGTCCAAGCCACAGGAAAAGAAGGGTCACGGGAAGACAAAGAAGGACATCGGAAAATGGTGTGATTTCCACAAAATCCCCTGGCACAACACCGATGAATGTCACTCAAAATAGTCATTGGTGGCCAAGATCAAAGACAAGGAGCCGAACCCTGATTTTGAATCTGATTCTGAAAATACTGGTAAAAGCCATATCATCGAAGTAGACCCCACTGCTATTGTCGCGACCGTAGAAATTCAACTAGAAGAACCAACAGATCCTGAAGAGGGGGAGCGTCTTTTTCATTCACAGATGTGGGTGAAGGGGACCCCACTGCATTTTATTGTTGATAGCAAAAGCCAGAAGAACCTCATCTCAGTAGAGGTATTCAAACAGTTGGGATTGTCGACAACACCACACCCGCATCCATACAACATCAGGTGACTTCGCCAAGGACGATCTCTTCGTGTCAGCTAGCAGTGTCAATTGTCATATGGCATCCAACCCTTCAAGGATGAGTTATTATGTGATGTTTCCCCACTAGATGTTTGTAATGTTCTCTTGGGCCAACCATATATGTGGAAGTGCCATGTTGTTTATGAGTCTCGACCCTGCAGTGTCATTGTTTCTCTAGGGTGTCATCTCTACATAATACCATAGGTAGTTCTGACTACTATTCCACCTAAAAAGTGTCGCAATGTAGTATCTCATACTACAAAATTCATCTTCTTCACAATCTGTTCAAAAGGTGAACAAAAGGATACTGCAACCACTACATCCTCGACCCAAGTACCTTCTATCCAATAGAAGCAGGTCGACAAGATTGTAGCAAAGTGTAAAGATTCCTTCTACACAAAATAATCTCATGTTTCCAGACTGATTAAAAAGGTCCAACCCTTCCAGCCACGTGCTCATGATAGCCTTCCACAAACCGAGCAGCGCAACATCTCCAGCAAGGAAAGCATCTCACCAAGATTCAGATTCAGCAAACGCTTTTTCCTCTCCCCCGAGAACTCAATGAAATGGAGACCATTGCTTCCTAATGAGGGAGGATTGATCCAGGTGGATATCGGTGGCCACCCACCTTTTCTAACTGGCTCAAAATTGTTTTCTGGCAATTTTGGCAATTTACTATTTTTAGCAGTTTTTAACTTCTGGGGCCATTTTGAGGACCTAAATGAAGGTTTTCCAGGATTGAGCTTCTCAATGATAGCCAAAGGCATGATTGAGACCCAAAAATGAATCTCCTCGATGATACCTTTCCAACGGGCTATCATACACCTAAAATAGAGATCGTATGCAAAAGTTACGACCCTGGGAAGTTGATGTACTAACTTACCCAAATGGGGCCCACATGACTTTTGACGCTTCATCTCCTAGGGTTAGTTTTTTGGATGTCTAGGGTTTTTTTCATTCCTGTTTATTGTAAAAATGCCTTCAAAGCCTCATCGTAATCATCTTCCTGTGAATGCGAGTATTCGTCACATCTCTTCTCAGAGATAAGTTGTCACCATTCTAGTGAATCTTTCACTCTATATTTTTGCAGTCTCTGTACATTTCTTTCATTAATAGAAATCGCGTATTACTATATATCTGTGTTTATGGTTTCATCTTTGATACATTTCTGTTATATTATTGAATATTTGTGATATCTCTGTGTGTTTCTTTATTATATCTCTGCTCTCATTTCGTGCCGAAAATAATCCAGATCAGTATCCCTCCTAAGCTTTTATCTCAACTTATCATCACATCAACGATATCGACTGTTGACATGCTTGACAATACAACAATGACACTATTTCCAACACTTTGTAAATCCTTCAATCCTATCCCAAGTTATTCTTAAGCAGGGGTGTTAGCATATTTAGACACTTAGGAGTTAGTTAAGACCAACTTGGTCTAATGTGTCTTTACGTAAAAGTGTGTTTCTTTAGTATGCATTTGTGGTTACGTAATCTGACAATCATGATATGTTCTAGACAAAAACTGATTTCATGATCACTCATATATTCTCCTCAATACTAACAACTATTTATCCATGGCTTAAAACCCGATTGGTCCATGATCTCTCTTTAAAGAGCATAGAGTATCATTTGTTCAAGATCAATTGTGAGAAACCTGTATGTACAATTTTTTCTTTTGCATTAATATATTTCCTTAAGTGGCCATATTGGCTAGGACTGTGGACTGTTTCCCTCTTAGAGGGTTTTAACCACATAAAAACATTGGTGTATTGATCTTTGATTTGGTTGTGTGAGTGGTTGCTCAATGTGTTCATCATATGTGGAGAAACCATACTTTGTCGAACAAATATCAATAATCCTGCTAGCCAGCATTTTATATTTGAGGAGGAAGGAAAGGCCTTGCCCCCATTGAAAACATTTACCAACAGACAAGGTGGAGGTGATGAGGAAGAGCATACCACAGTTGAATAAAGATACATTAAACTTAAGAAAGAGATGAATCGGCATGATAAAGAAGATAAACGTCTTTTGAAACAACAATTACATGAGAGGAGGACAAAAGAGAAACATAAGATAAAAAGACAATGCAAGGAAGATGAAAAGGATTATGAATATGATGCATCTAGATCTGAGTCTGAAGAAGGTCGATCTATCTACAATAATAACCACATTCCAAACCCTAAAACTAAATAAATAACTTGCAATGTTCTTGGAAATGATGATATTCTAGCAAATGAAGTTCAACACACAATTGGGAATGTTGATCCTACTATAGAAATGGTAGCAAATTATTCTTAATTATATTTTAAAGAAAAGATTGATACTTGTTGATATTTTTTTTAAGCGGATCGTATTTTCATATTTTACCTACGTGAAAATAAGGTAAAAATGAAAAATAAATAAAATCTAGATTTAGTTACACCTCTTTTATAATTATATGTGAGTTGATGTATTTAATAATCTCAATTTACACATCGTTTATAATTATTTGTGAGTACATGTATTTAATAAGTTAAAGTATAAATACATTTTTTACTAGAGAAATTAGTTTGATGAATGAAACATGGGCTTTATTCACTAGATGGATGTCTAATTCCTCTCTTTGTTTTTCCAGTAGAAAAATTACTCAATTATATTAATATATAATTTGATCTCACAACTTGTTTACAATCACAAAAAAGTATCCACTGACGAGAATATCTTTTGCCTATAGTGGTCTTCCATCCAACTAGAAGGTGAAAGAGTATAGTTGGAATATGTCAAAGATAAAAAAAAAAAAACGAGTAAAGTTCATAATATTGTTGTTACATATACTCAAGAACAGAAGAATATGGTGTATCCACCGGTGAACAAATGTTTCAGTTCCTAATATATCTTTAGAGTATGGGTGGCGCCCTCATGTCCATATAGCCAATGATTGTATGATATTATGCATTCTTTTTTTTGAAGTGTTGCATGTGAAAGCAGGTATGCTTCCTTGTTGTGATCACGGTAGATATGATTAAAACTGAGCTTCCTGAAGTTGTGTTGTAGCAGTCTAATTCTATCCTTTCAGGACAAGAGTGAGTTGGCTTGTAGCTTACCCTTGTTGTTCAACCAATCTATGACAATTATGGAATCCCTGAGAATTTGTAGGACTTCAATGTTTAATCTGGAGTCCAAGTTTAATGTTGCCCAAGCACCCAATAGTTATGCCCTTGTGTTGGTGCCCGAACCACAACAGAAAGTCCATCTATAAGTAGAATATTTTGTGATTTTGATCAATCCACCTACACCACTCAATGTGCCATTGAGCTACGTTGCTCCATCAAACCACCCTATAGGTGTATCCTCTAAGATTTGTGTTTTATTTTTTATATGCTTTACCATTTTAATTGGATGTATAGATTTCCAGATTTTATACAAGCCAAGTTTCTTATTAACAACAGTGCATACAGAAGGGGGGCTATTTTCGAAAGAAAAAAATTGTTTCTATCTAGCCAGACAAACCAATAGACCAGTGATGGAAGAAATTTGAAGCAACGTTCCCTAGTTGTCCAATAATCATAGCAGGCAGATAAAGAAGTCCCATCCCAAACAGTGCTTATCTGTTGATCGAGAGAGATCATGTCCCATACAAGACGAGTGAAGGGTCACTTAGTGAAGAGGTGCAACATTTTTTCCTCATCGTTGTAACACAGATGGAAAATGTTAGGGCCAGCCCATCCTTTCCTTTGGAGGTTATCCTAGGTATGGATTATTTTTTCTACAGTTAACTAGGTGAACAGCTTGATCTTTTGTGGTAATTTCCAGGACCAGATGTTTTTCCTCCAACCAAAAATATTTTTTTTCCAGAGTGAGTTTGTGATGGCAGAATAGATATTTTTGACAGTAATGTGTCCCTATCTATCGCCCCCAAACCACATAAGTTGATCATCCATATATTTTAGTTGAATGCCTGTGTGTGTAAGTTCCGTGCAGTATTTTTCCCACTCCATTGTGAGCTCTGCAGGTAGATCCAAATCAAGACCAGTTTTCCAATCGGCAATAAGAGTCCCAATTCTGTTATATTTCCTGGCTTGAAAGAGGTATCTGGTATTTTTTAAATTTAGATGTGTAATCAGATGAGGAGAGAGGTAAGAGGCCTAGTCGAGTCCTAAAATGCAGTCCCTACCAAGTATAATTGTGTGTCCAGAGCCCGACTTCTAGCAAAGCCATTGTTTTATCCAATTTGTCGATTTAACCAAGTTTATCCAGATCTGTGAGGCTGGCCTTGTGGAATTTTTTGCAGTCCTTAGCCAGGTTTCCACCGAGACGTATGGCAGGTATCTATCCTTAATGGCAGTGCTCCATATGCCTTATTTTGTCAACACACGCCATATTGAGTTGGCGGCAAGTGCTTTATTAAAATGGAAGATATTTTTGATCCCCCACCCGCACTTGCTTTTTGGTTTGGCTAGGGTTTCCCATATGCATAGGTGTTTCTTGTAATGGTCAGTGTTTCCCGACCAGAGGAAGTTGTAAATTATTTTCCTTAGTTTATCAAATACCATAGTAGGTATAGAAACGAGGGCCATCCAATAAATTGGTTGTCCTTCTAGGACAACTTTGATAAGATTGTATCGGCCTCCTAAGGAGAGCCATCTATTGCACTAGTGTCCAATTTTTTTCTCCACCTTTGCTACGAGTCAATCCCAATCTCTAGTCATATAGTATTTAGCTTTAATATAATAACCAAGGTATTTTAAACCTTGCAAAAGGTGGACGAAGCTATAAGGGAAGATTCCCTTCAGCTGTACCAAGGTTTAGTCTTGCAGATTTGCGTAGTGAAATGTCGATTTTGACCAGTTGATCTGTAATCCCGTGGAGCAGCAGAAAATCTTCAATATTTCTTTGATTTCCCTCCATTCCTGTAGACCGTTATTGGTCATAATGAGGACGTCGTCGACAAATAGAAGATGCAGGATCTTTACAATACTGGAAACTTTGATCCCCGATAACTTTCCTTCTATGTGGCCTTTTTTGAGTAAAATTCTTAATCCTTCCATGACCAGGCTGAACAAGAGCAGTGAGAGGGGGAATCCCTGTTGCAGTCCTTTGCCACTATGGAAGAAATTAGATGATTCTCCATTTACTAGCACAGCGAAATTTTCACTTGTTATGCAGCTCATGATCCACTTTATCAATGCTTGGCTGAATCCTAATTGAGTCAAAATTAATCTGAGAAAGTCCTATTCTATGCAATCAAATGCTTTGTTAAGGTCTAGTTTTAGGATGAGTGTTCCTGAATTCTTGTTTTTTATGTTGTGAAAGAACTCTTGTGCAGTGCCAATAGCATCTAGAATTTTTCAACCCTTTAAAAACCCCATCTCTTCACCCGACAATGCCCTCAATAGGATAGGTTTAATCATATTTGAGATGATTTTTGAGATTAACTTGTAGCACATGTTGTAGAGTGTTATCGGTCTGTAGTCGTAAAATGAAATTGGATTATTATTTTTTGGAATAAGGGTCAATAAGGTCGAATTCAGTTACCCAATCACCTTACCTCATAGTCTGGAATCTTCCACTAGCTCCAGGAGATCGGTCCCAACTAAATCGAAGAAATGTAGGTAGAATTCTACAATCCAGTCATCAGGTCCCGAGATTTTGTCCTTTGAGAAGGATTTTAATGCATCCAAAACCTCTTGTAGTGTACAAGGACTATCCATAATAATAGAATCATCCTCTGTGACTGATCATGGGAAGAGCATGGCCACAATGATAGGATCTTGTAGATTTTTCTGTGGCGTCACCTCATAGTATGATTTGAAAAAACATGTAGATGATGTCTTAATTGCTTGTTGTCCTCTGTGTGTAGTGTGTACTTCGTCTGTTATATCCCAAATATGTTTTTTGTTCCTGTAGGAGCTTGAAAAATGGTGGAAATATTTAGTATTGAGATCTTTGCCCTTTATAATATAATAGATGTAAAATATCTATCTATGTCTGTAGATTAATTATTGTTTTATGTGTAAAGTAGACCAGCGTTTGATACAGGATTTTAGATGCTTCAATTTTCATACAAAGAAATGTTGTATTTCTATCTCTGTCAAAAATATGGGGTCATTCCAAACCGTATTAACAATAGTATTAAAATATTCCTCATCGTGACTTGAGTTCAATTTGAAAGAGTAGGAAATCTGATTAGCAGGTGAGCCAAATTGTAGTAGAATCGGGGCATGGTCCGACAACTAAGGAAAATCTACCCAAGATTTGATCCCACCATTTGATGTTACAATATTTTTCAAAATAATAAACCGGGTGAAGCGCTTTTCAAATTATTTCACGGCCTGCTTGTCCATTAGTAAAGTAGGTTTCAAAACATCCAGTGGGAAATCTACCAGATTGTGCACTAGAAATGAGTTAAAATATCCATCCAAGGGGTCTTGAGTGGTTGAGGCTCCCCAAATTTCGCCCGTATTTGTAGTAAGATTCATGTCACCTGCAATAATCAAGTTTGTGATATTGAGCAGGCCCCGGGACTCCACTTTGTCCCAGAAAAATTTTCTAGCTATGCATGGGCCATAGATATTGAGGAAATTGATCTATTGGTTGCTCCACCAGTTGGAACCTATCAGTAGGATGCCACCACAACAAAGATAAGGATCTAAATCAAATTTGTAGAATCCCGGTTGTAGTCAATCCCCCCATAGGTACCAAAGTGAGTTCTGAGAGAACGTGAGCCAAATTGCAGTAGAATCGGGGCATGGTCCGACAACTAAGGAAAATCTACCCAAGATTTGATCCCACCATTTGATGTTACAATATTTTCAAAAATAATAAACCGGTCTAGACGCTTTCAAATTGACTCTGGCCCTGCTTGTCCATTGCGCCAAGTAGGTTTCAAAACATCCAGTGGGAAATCTACCAGATTGTGCGCTAGAAATAAGGAGTTAAAATATCCATCCAAGGGGTCTTGAGTGGTTGAGGATCCCCATACTTCGCCCGCATTTGTAGTAAGATTCATGTCACCTACAATAATCAAGTTTGTGAGATCGACCAGGCCCCGAGACTCCACTTTGTCCCAGAAAAATTTTCTAGCTATGCATGGGCCATAGATATTGAGGAAATTGATCTGTTGGTTGTTCCACCAGCTAGAACCTGTCAGTAGTATGCCACCAAAACTCAGAAAAGAGATTAAGTCAAACTTTGTAGAATCCCAGGTTGTAGTCAATCCCCCATAGGTACCAAGTGAGTTTACAGAACATGTGTGCCAGTCTGAGCGAAAATTATTCAAAAATGTTCTGGCCTTTTGGCCATCGACCAGTGTTTCCTGTAGGAAGATAATATATGGAGAAGTCATAGAGAGGATTCTTCTAAATGAGGTGGATTTTAGGGGGGGGGCACCCCTCTAATATTGAGGGAGAGAAAGTTCATGACTTGTATCTCGTTAAGTATTTCATGCCTCTAAGTGCCCCAATATCAGAGTGTGGTGAAATAGAATCTGTAGGAAGTGTGGTCGGAGGCCCCTCTTTGTGGTGGACACTTCTGGTTTTGATCGGGGAATGCTCATAGCCAATCCCTCTAGACCAGGTGTGTACTTTTCCTAAGTCTGAACCTAGAGTTTCCATGTATTATGAGGCCACTCCTGCAATCTATGGCTTGTGAACCAACTTCCCCAGATAGGTAGGTAAGGGGGAGGTGTAATAACTTCTTTATAGGATGGGAGGAGTGAGTCCAATACATCACCAAGAGTATTGTCCCCTAGTTGTGATTCACTATTACCCAACAAGCAAAAGACCTCCCCCTGATCAAGAGACATAGTGCCAAGGGTTTCGGTCTCCAATGGAGGTGTAGGAGAGTGTATGAAAGCGAGTGGTCCTATGAGATGGAAACCCATGGGTAGTCTGAAGCAGTAGGGATAATAGTATCAGACACAGGGTGGGACTGTTTCCCGTCAAGAAAGATGGTGGAAGTGTGAGATGATGGTGCACCCGTGATAGACCCAACTAGTGTGGTATCAATCCGAAGAGTGTTCAAAGTGCCCTTAAGATGAGTAGTGGAGCTATCCAATAAATATTTTTCTCGAGATGACAACGAGAAAAAAAGAGATGGACAAATGGTTTTGAGCTTACCAGTGATGGAGTCTGAGTATTCTAGTTCACCAACATCCATGAAATATGTGTATGTAGGTTGTGTGTTCACTTCCAGGGAGTCCAACCTGGTAGAGAGTTTGAGCATAATGTCCTCTGATTGTTCCTCATCCAAGATGCCAGTGAATAATTTTCTAAGATGGCCCATTTGTCTACAGATTGTACATATGAATGATATGCCTAGGTAATCCAGATTCTGGCGAGTGCAATGGCCTCTCCAATCAATATCAATGGATTATAACAATCCTTCGTGTATGTCGATCTCCACCATTACCCTTGATAGTTTCTTTTCCGAGCCTGTGGGAGACTTCGGGTCCACACTAATGAAATGACCAATAGTATTTCCAATGGCCTCAAGAGATTTTGTATTCCAAAGGTGTAAAGGAAAACTAGGTACAAGAACCCAGAAATGGCGCATATAGAATTAGTCCTGTGATGGGTCAAATCTTATCCACCACCGTTTTAACATAAGGCTATCGTCAGCTATGGTCTAGAGCCACTCAAGTGTGATAGTGGAGTCCTCCAGTGTTTTAAACTGGAAACAGATCCAGCCTCTCGTCAGGTAGGTGATCTCCGGTACAAACCCAGCAAAGGCCACCAGGTTGACTGTACCCACTTAGCTAGGTTAGTTTGGAAGAGATGTCTATAGAATAATCTACCCACTAGAGAACAGAGACTCAATGATATTGAGTCTTCTAAATCGATGTCTGCTCCAAGAACCATTTTCATTTTTGTCTTCTTCGTACACCACGGTCTTATGGCTGATTTTTTACCCCCGATAGTGTGTGCTCCAGTCGAGCGTTTGAATCCCGGAGTACCTACAAGTCTTAGTGGTATCGAGGTAGATTTATCCACTCATAGGGTAGTAGTAGCAGGTGGGTCAACCGAGGATAAACCAGGGGGTGGTTTAGAGTAGGAAATATTGTGGGTGGCGGTTGAAGGAGTCTGTGAGTGGCTTCAAGTAGGTAGATGGTGAGGCGGGTCCTCTAGAGAGGGAGAGTAATGTATGCGATCAGTCTGGAGTAAATCCAGGATTTGGACAGGAAAGGTGGTGGAGACCAGTGAAGAAGTCGGAAAGGTGGAGGAGGATTTTGGTGGACGTGAGGTCCCAGGTAGAGGTGAGTAAATATTCACGTGACTAGAAAACTCATCAGTCGAGGTGAAGAGACTGGCACTGTTCCAGAGCGCCTCATTAGTAGGACCCATGAGTGTGTTCACCTCACCCTCCATCAGTGCGTGTCTCATGGAGGAAGGAGGATTTGCCACTAGTTTCCCACTTAGTTGTGTTTCAGAGTGAGCTAGTGTAATGGTTTTAATGTAGATGTGGAAGGATAGTGCAGTATGTCCAATGGAGAGGTTGGAGTTATGGTGTAGTAAATATTAGGTTGATGTCATCGTTGGGAGGTTAGTAAGGTATGACCGCACTAGTAATGGTAGGTCTATTAGAGCCACCACTAAGATAGTGTGTGAAGAATGTTCCTCAAACCCCGCGAGGTAAAGAAATAGCTAAATTAGGTGGAGTAACTAGTGGCACCAGGGTGTACAACCCTCTAGGGCCAAGCTTATCCATGGCCGCCATTGTTGTATAGTTGCAGGTTTTTTAAACCAGTCTCTCGCCTTTCTCCAACCTCTTGCACGAGAACATTTATGAAAGAAAAGTGTAAAATAATTATATACGGTGGTTGGGTGGGAAAGTCATTAGGATGGTCCTTAAATGAATTCTATATGGTGGTTGGATGGGAAATTCATAAATAGGAGATTAAGTTGGTTAAGGGATTGGAAAGAGAGAAATCATCCATTTTGATGCTTAATATAGAATTTAACCCTTACCTAGGTATTATCAACCAATAGTTGTGTAATGTTTCCCTAAAATTACCACAATTATTTATTTATTTTAAATTAATTACCGCATCCAATCCATGTCAGACATTTCTTGCTACACTATAAGGTGATTAAATACTTCTTTCTTTCCACTATTTACACTTACCAAATCCTTTATCAATGGTGATTAGAGGACTTTATCTAAAATTTAATYTCAAAGGAGAGGGATATATTTAAGTTCATAAACAAAAGACTATTTGAAAATATATATATTTATATCTATCCTTGCCAYAGTCTGTACTTCTGACTTAAACAAAACCATTTGTAATATTTATATACACCACCATAATTCATGCTTCCGATCGYGCAAGTAAGGCATACTATGGGAAGGGTATCAGCGTATGAACAACCTTAAATTTTGAAGTGATAAATCAATTCCCTCGGGGGTAGGTGATAGATACTTAAAGTACAAATTAATATCTGTACGCGTGATAAAGTTAAGACTTAACATAGTTGAGCCGACGGATGGAAACCTGTTACTCGTTCTTGGTTACTTATCATACTTCCTAGAACTAGCCCTCGATCCAACCCCTAACACGAGGCTAACAGGTCCGAGACAAGGCATTGAACCCTAACTAAACTTAGATCGAAGGAACTAACACACAACTAGAGTCTGAAAATGAAACGATGTTACAGTTGTCTTGGGTTGAGAGAATACGACTGTCATGGCATAAAATCCCTTCCAACTACATTCATGGCATCTGTAACTCACATCCTTGGGGCCAACGTTTGCATTAAAGTACCTAATCGAAATCTTTCCACATTGCCCTAATCATATGGGCAAGTACAACACTGCATTAACCCATTAAGCTTACCCTACGGGGAATTTTTTCCAAATCTATTGCTTCACTCGTCTTCTTGGCTTCATGTAGTTTTTCCCCTTTGTGGTAGTGATAACCCTGTGTCTCAATTTCCCGCAGCAGTATGATTAGTATCTTGCCAAAATTGGGTTCACTCTGGTAGGAGAGGGCATGGCGGAATCACACCCACCGAATATAACCACCAGCTCGGTAAGAATTCTTTGATCATTTAATCAATCCCCAATTTCTTTAGGACAAGTCTCACGGTAAATTATTCCTTCATGACTGGTTACCTTCCGTGGATCTGGTATAGTGTTTTGGAAATGGTACTTCATCCGGTATCCATCTTAGGGTTTATTTGTTTCAATCTTGTTTTTGCATTGTTGTTTTAGGACCTCGTATAATGCAAACTCTTGTAATTTACTCGTTGCTTACCCAAGTTCCTCGGAAGTGTATGGCTCGAATATAACATCACCAGTTCTATCCTTGAACCTCGGAAGTCCTCCGGTGACTTCGGTCAAGCTTTCTATCGAAAACAAGGGTTTGACTAGAGAAAATGCCTTGTGGTTACACAGTTCCCTACCTAGTTGAAAACTTGGTTTCCAGTGAGAATGGTCTTCATGCCTCTAAGAATGTATCGATAACTCTATAATCAACATAAAGGAGTCGCTGGTCTGTCAGTTTTCATTTTCTCTCTGTTGAGACCTTACCCTCAAAAGTCATAATTATCTTATTGCCTGAGTATATCGATAACGTTCGGTCTTTACTACGCTTTCCATGTCCAAACAAAGGTACTGTAAAAAAATTAAAGGATTCGTGAGACAAAACCACCGTTACATAGTCGGTCCCGCGAATCCTAAATTCCTGGCATGACTAATTGCATTTGTCGCTTCCAGAGTTGTAAAAATATCCCTTAAATTTACCGTGTTTGTTTCCTTATTCTGTTATGTTGTTGTATCAGTATAAACCCCGTTTATATCTCTCGTGGTTTAGTTTTTTTTTCAATAGGGTCTGATTAAAAACATGAAAGAAATCATAAAATTAATCTATGGTCAACTATACATACTTCGTTACAATGTTTGTTTACTGTATGATAGTTTTCTTTCCTAATGTTTACTAAAATTTTGATATCCAACACTAATGATGGGCCCTTTATACTATGAGAGTACCCATCAGGCGGCCCTTGTTCCTTCCACCCCTTTGGGTTCACGGATGGTGTTCAACAATACACAGAGGAAAGGCGTCCTATACCATATGCTTGAGTTAAGTACAATCCAAACTTTCCTGCATTAATTTATTTCGGTATTAGTTTTATGTTCCATATAAGAATTTCTATTACTCTTCGATAAAAATACTAATGGGAAACTTTCTCGATTTCCTTTCAGGGTGGGTGCATCTGAAAGCTTCGGATTCTGGACATCCCCTCACGCAAAAGGTACTCAGGTTCCTTTTGCAATATTCTCAGGGATATCATTCCAGGTTCTAACAATGAAGACCATGGTTCCAAATTTTAGTTTATTGTTATGGTGTAAAGTTCTATCTCGATTTCCTGTAGTGGTTGATTAATAAGTAATTCCAATTTTCACTATACCCTTTCACTGTTGGAAGGCAAGAACGTAGTACCTGTGTAAGGTTGGGTATGCTTTTTCTTTCTAGTCTGATTTGGAATATGTAATAAATTTAAATGTGGGGGTCACATGATTCTTCTCATGTCTACATTTAATGAAGCAATGTTTATAAATGATTTATTCCAGACTGGTCATTACGCTGGTCTTCTCTTATACTTAACTTGTTTATAAGTGAAGAGCATACTGCTACGAAAAGAAAAAACAGACTCTTGTTATGATTGTGGCGGCATCAGGCTGAACATAATTTCTTTTATATCATCGGAATTCAATTACACATACAGTAGGCTTGTTAGATGGATCCGAGTTACTTCTATATATATATATATATAGTAGCTTCCTATTTTGTATACTCATTCTATCTTCATCTCCATTTGCACAGTTTATTCTGCATGAAGGTTTGGAACATATTGTATATTTGGATTTATAATATCTACACATATATTTTAGTCAAGACTACAATAGGTACTCAATGCAACTGTCAAATAGCGTTTGCACAATCTGATTTTTCCCTACTACATGTACAGTCCATGTATTTAATGCATGGAAAAATATATGTATTATAATTATAAACTTTCACACTTACTTACAGAGTTATTCCTACTCAATGAGTCCAATGAAATTGTAAGGTTTATACTATCTATTACTTTTTTCCAATAGTAATTTAATTTGATAGACACATCGCCTAGAATTAAGAGCTAATCCACAGGGGGATGCCTGTACGCATAGGTATGTAAAAGTTTTAAATCCCATAATTACTTCCAAAATAACATTTGCACAATCCTATATTCAAAAACAAAATACCCAGATTTACATATGAGACACTGACCTGGTGATTCAGTCAATAATTCATCATGACATGTAAACAAAGAAGGAGAAAGTAGATGTATCTGAAACAGTTCGCGAGAAGACAAAGGGAACAGCCACGTTCCTCCCAACCATAGAACAGGGCAGCCAAAATCACTTGTCCTGTTCACCCCCTAGCTTGACCATGAATCCATGAGGGATAACTCGGAACTCCTCCTCAGCAATGTCGTTCAACTTCAGAAATCTTCCCCTTGCCTTGCACTCAGCCAGTAGTGTTCATAACAGCAAGCAATCAGTAATACCTTTCCCAACATGTTCCTCCTTGCCTCACACTTCAGAAAATAGTGTTCATAACAGCAAAAGGTAATTCCTTTCCCCGCATACTTGGGAACATCCTGCCTCCTCACATATGCTATTTAAAACCATATTTGTTTTTGCCTGGGTCTTTTTCCCTCCTTGGGAATTTTCGCAGCTTTCTAAATCCCTGATTTTCAGGGGCTGCCAATGGCCAAACCCCTAATTTTCCACTTGTAACAATCATCCCTGAGGTAGTTCCAACATGTTCCCCACTCATGGAGTCATGGTCAGTTGATTTTAACATGGTTGTTCCATTTGGTTTGTCCTTTCGGTCTATCCATCCATTTGTGGGTGATAACTCGTACTGAAATTCAAATTAGTATTTAGCCCTGCAAACAATTCCTTCCAAAAAGCGGATGTGAATTTTACGTCTCTATCTGAAATCACCATTTTAGGAATTCCATGCAGTCTAAAAATTTCTTTCATAAATATTTCAGCAATGAGTGTAGCTTTAAAATTAGACTTTGAGGGAATAAAGTGTGCAAACTTATTGATTTTATCGATTACAACCATGATAGAATCATTATGTTTGTGAGTTTGAGCAAACCTGTTATAAGTCCAGTGATATGGTCTCCCATTTATATTATGGTACTAGTAAAGGTTGTAATAGTCCGGCTGGATGCTGGTTCTCGGCCTTAACCTGCTAACAATATTGGCACCATGCAAGTATTATGTTGTTTCTCCCTTCATACTGAGCGATTAAAATGAGTTTTCTAAGATGCGGTTATAGTTTTTGGTACCACGGATGGAATATAGTTTCTTATGCACTTCGTCCAAATTGTTGATTTCAATTCTGCCGAATCCGGTATGTAAAGTCTATTCTTAAATCAAGCAGTCCCTTCTCATCGACACTTAGATCTGATTTATCTAAGTTTGAAGTGTTGTTTTGTAATTATGCCATTATCTTGGTGTAGTTTCCCATCGTTTATACCTTTCGTCCTTATTCTTTGTTCCAAATCACTTTTTTCCCTCGCGTGTTTGTCTCAAGTAGCATGGACTCTTTTGCTTAAAGCGTCAGCTACTTTATTTTCCTTACCCACATTGATATGTCTGACTTCGAATTCGAATTGGCTCAAGAAGGATAGCCATCTTGCTTGACTTGCATTTAGATATGGTTGGCTATGAGATATTCCACTAGTATCAGGTCAGGTAGTAGAATTTTCCCATTATGTAGTGTTGCTACATTTTTAAGGTGTGTATTACGGCTGCCAATTCTAAGTCATGAGTGACATAATTTGTCTCATGTTCTTTTAATTTCGGGGACTCATAACAAATCCGCGTGTCCTTCTTGAGTTAGGGCGCCACCTAGTCCTTCTTTACTTCGTAACATACGGTGAAGTCTTTTATCACAGATTACGCTTTACACCTTCAATATAGGTGCGGTGTCAATGAATTCCTTTAGCTTGTTGGTAACTGGCAGGTTGTCGAGTTAAACTTGGTTCCTTTCTCTTGTAATGATGTGATAGGGTGGGCTATCTTGGAGAAACCCTCTATAAATCTGCAATAATATCGGTGATTCCCATGAATGGCCAGATATCTACACTACATCCTTAGGTATCGGTCATTCTATGATGGCTTTTATTTTCTGAGGGTCGACTGCAATGCCTTCTATTGAAATTACATGTCCTAGATATTGTATTTCCTTTTGATAAAAGTCATACTTATCAAACTTGGCATGGTTTGTGTTTCCTCAATGTTTAGAACAAATTCTTAAAGATGTTCTTCATGTTCTTCCTTTGTTTTTAGAATAGACCAAAATATGGTCGATAAATACTAGATAGAACTTGTCCCACAAGTATTGGTATCTTTATTCATCAAGCACATAAAGCGGTGGTTGAAGCGCCATTGGTGAGTCGAAGGTATGACTATGGATTATTGGTGTACACATATCTTGTTGAAGAAGTTTTCTTATATCTTCATCCTTTATCCTAGCAGTGATAGCAACCGGATGGTAAATCCAATTTTGAAAAGATCCTTGCCCCACCAACTTGATCAAACAAGTCATTTATCCTAGGTACTTGGTGCGATTAGCAATAGTCATTTTATTCAATTATCTATAATCAATACAAAGGATCTTAGGTACCATCTTTCTTTTTTTTTCACAAGAGGAATTTGGTGCCCCATGGTGAGACACTTGATTTAATATACTGTCCAACAATTCCTGCAGTTGTATTTTTAGTTCTATCAATTCTGGTAGACTCATTAGATTAGGGTGCTGTAATAGGGGTTGAATCAATTAGTGGGTCTATGGAGAATTATATTTCCCTTCTAGGGGGTATTTCTGGTATCTCATCCACAAACGTTTCTCTGAATTCACGTAGGACATTATAGTCTTCTAACTTTGACTTATCATCTTTTCCTAACAAGTTCGTTACTTAGATGGCATAAACTTTACATCCCTTTCTCATACATTTCTTGAGTTCGTTGTTGAAATTTGTCTGACTGATATGGGTTTTGGTATACCTTGGGTTATTCTAGTAGTGCAAAAATCGTCTTTATAGTTCGGTTATCTTTGTATAACAATCTAGTCTTTCTTTGTTGTTCCAATCAATCCATCCAGATAATCATATCGTAAGATCCTAGATGGTAGGATGTTCAGATTTGTTCTTATCAGTTGACCATCTAAAATTTGAACTCAAAATCGGAAATAAAGTCAACTACTTTCCTAATGGATTCACATTTGTAGTTGTACCAACCATGATTTTTCATGCTTGAGTTTCTTAGTCTATTGTCTACTACATCGGGAGTAATATAACTTAGCATAGCCCTAGCGTCAATTAAAACGAGATATCCCTAGTGTTGTTGATTTTACCTTCGATTTATAGCACTGAGGAATGGTGGTCATCTTGTCGACCATCTATGGCTACATTTATAATCACAGTCTTCTACCCATGTCACCCACCATCGAAGTTCACGCAAATTATGAAGCACAGCTATGTTTGTTGAAATTAAATGTGAACAATTCATAAGATGAGATTCTCCACATTCGGCACTTTAATGGATTTGCGGTTGTCCTTGAACTTCTTTGTCCCAGTTACCGGTTTTGAATTTTACTTGATAATGATTATGGTTAGTGAAACTTCTCAAAATATTTTTGGTGCATTCTGATAAGGAGTTGGCTGTTATCCCTTCTTCCATTTGATAGTTCATTCGATCTTGTTTCTTATCAGCTTCAGACTTTTGGGAAACTCTACCGTTGTTTATCTTGGTAATAGCACATTAGTGCTTTCACGAATGTCATTGTCACTTGAGGATTTGGAGTTGTCAAACTCAATTATGTCCACAGCTAGGAGTAAATAGCTTAAGAATCGTTGGATTTTTACCTTATCCCTCCGGATGCCAATTATGAACCTTAGTAGTTCCAAAAATTTATTTATAAGGTCCTCCATTGTCATATGTGTGAGTCATAATGCGTAAAATTCTTTCTTTTTCCTTCATAATAGCTTTCAGAAAGATTATTGTTTCTTGACTCACTTCTTAAAATTTGGACCATTTCAGCTGATTTCTCCTTTAGGCCCTTGGCCAACTTAGATCCTACCACCATATGAACTGTTTCTCCTTTAGGCCCTTGGCCAACTTCAGGTCTTGCCACCAAATGTTGGCCTTCCCTTTCAGATTGTAGATGGCCATTCTGACCTTCATGTTGCTGGAATAGTTGTAGATCTGGAAGTATTTTTTGATGTCTAACAACCATGCCTCAACTTCTTCTCCTATCCTGGATTCTCCATCAAAGGTAGCTAGTTTAATCTTTTTAAATTCTCATTCAAGGTAATCTACTTGTTTTCTTTTTCTATCTGTTATAGTTTTGTCCTCAGCTTAATGTGTTCCTTTAGATGAATTGTCTCCTTTTTCTGTTTCCTACCCAGAGTTCTTGGAGGCCCTTTTGTTGACCTCTTTGTCATGGTTATCCTCCTTTGGGGTTTTCTTGGTCACTATACTGCGCAGTAGGACTTCATTTATCTCTTGCTATTCCTATTGTGCTTTCTTCAATTTCTCATTGTCTGCTTTGAAAACCTGCAGCTCAACAATAAGATTCCTCATTGTTTCTAGTACTTCCGTAGGAGAGCTTCCATCACTATTATGTCTTGGATATCCATGAGGTCCCTGCTCTGGATTTCCTTCCATTCTGATTTTTGCATCATCCTGAGCTGCCATAATTCACACAAAACAAAAAAGGTTTTCTGTTTGTAACAATATAGGTTTATTAGTTTTGCATAAAAACAAAAGAAAATATATATGTCAAGAAATTAATGTGGCCCGGTTCAAGGCCCAGTGTTGTAAACTTTGATCTGATACCATATGTAATGTTTCCCTAAAATTACCACAATTATTTTTTTTTTAACTTAATTACCGCGTCCAATCCATGTCAGACATTCTTGCTACACTATAAGGTGATTAAATACTTCTTTCTTTCCACTATTTACACTTACCAAATCCTTTATCAATGGTGATTAGAGGACTTTATCTAAAACTTAATCTCAAAGGAGAGGGATATATTTAAGTTTATAAACAAAAGACTATTTGCAAATATATATATTTATATCTATCCTTGCCATAGTCTGTACTTCTGACTTAAAAAAACCATTTGTAATATTTATAAACACTACCATAATTCATGCTTCCAATCATGCAAGTAAGGCATACTATGGAAAGGGTATCAGCGTATGAACAACCTTAAATTTTGAAGTGATAAATCAATTCCCTCGGGGGTAGGTGATAGATACTTAAAGGATGAATTAATATATGTACGCGTGATAAAGTTAAGACTTAACGTAGTTGAGCCGACGGATGGAACCCTGTTACTCATTCTTGGTTACTTATCATACTGCCTAGAACTAGCCCTCGATCCAACCCCTAACACGAGGCTGACAGGTCCAAGATGAGGCATTGAAACCTAACTAAACTTAGATCGAAGGAACTAACACACAACTAGAATCTGAAAATGAAACGAAGTTACAGTTGTCTTGGGTTGAGAGAATATGACTGTCATGGCATAAAAGCCCTGCCAACGACATTCATGGCATCTGTAACTCGCATCCTTGGGGCCAATGTTTGCATTAAAGTACCCAATCGAAATCTTTCCACATTGCCCTGATCACCTAGGCAAGTACAACACTGCATTAACCCATTAATCTTACCCTATGGGGAATTTTTTCCAAATCTATTACATCACTCGTCTTCTTGGCTTCATGTAGTTTTTCCCCTTTGTTGCAGTGATAACCCTGTCTCTCAGTTTCCCACAGCAGTATGATTAGTATATTGCCAGAATTGGGTTCGCTCTGGTAGGAGAGGGCATGGTGGAATCACACCCACCGAATACAACCACCAGCTCAGTAAGAATTCTCTAATCATTTAATCAATCCCTGATTTCTTTAGCACAAGTCTCACAGTAAATTATTCCTTCGAGACTAGTTCTCTTCCGCAGATCTGGTATAATGTTTTGGAAATGGTACTTCATCCGGTAGCCATCTTAGGGTTTATTTGTTTCAATCTTTCTTTTGCATTGTTGTTTTAGGACCCCGTATACCACAAAATCTTTTTCTTTACTCGTTGCTTACCCGAGTTCCTCGGAAGTTTATGGCTCGAATATAACATCACCAGTTCTATCCTTGAACCCGGAAGTCCTCCGGTGACTTTGGTCAAGATTTCTATCGAAAATGAGGGTTTGACTAGAGAAAATGCCCTGTGGTTACACGGTCCCCTACCTAGTTGAAAACTAGGTTTCCACTGGTGTGAGAATGGTCTTCGTGCCTCTGAGCATGTATCGATAACTCTGTAATCAACTTAAAGGAGTCTCTGGTTTGTTAGTTTTTGTTTTCTCTCTGTTGAGACCTTACCCTCAGAATTCATAATTATCTTATTGCCTGAGTATGCCGATAACATTCGGTCTTTGCTACGCTTGCCATATCCAAACAAAGGTACCGTAAAAAAATTAAGGGATTCGTGAGACAAAACCACCATTACATAATAGGTCCTACGAATCCTAAATTCCTGGCATGACTAATTGCATTTGTCCCTTCCAAAGTTTTAAAAATATCCCTTAAATTTATCATGTTTGTTTCCTTATTCTATTATGTTGTCTTATCCGTATGAACCCCATTTATATCTCTCGTGGTTTAGTTTTTTTTTCAATAGGGTCTGATTAAAAACAAGAAAGAACTCATAAAATTAATCTATGGTCAATTGTACATACTTCATTATACTGTTTGGTTTGTTTTCTTTTTGACTGTTTACTAAAAGTTTGATTTCCAACACTAATGATGGGCCCTTTATACTACTAGGGTAACCATCAGGTGGCCCTTGTTCCTTCCGCCCCTTCAGGTTCGCGGATGGTGTTCAACAATACATAGAGGAAAGGCGACCTATACCATAGGCCTAAGTTAAGTACAATCCAAACTTTCCTGCATTAATTTAATTTCTATTACTCTTCGATAAAAATACTAATGGGAAACTTTATCAATTGCCTTTCAGGGTGGGTGCATCTGAAAGCTCCGGATTCTAGACATCCCCTCGCACAAAAGGTACTCAGGTTCCTTTTGCAGTATTCTCAAGGATATCATTCCAGGTTCTAACAATGAAGACCATGGTTCCAAATTTTGGTTTATCGTTATGGTGTAAAGTTCTATCCCGATTTCCTGTAGTGGTTGATTAATAAGTAATTCCAATTTTCATTATGCCCTTTCACTGTTGGAAGGCAAGAACACAGTACCTGTGTAAGGTTGGGTATGCTTTTTCTTTCTGGTCTGATTTGGAATATGTAATAAATGTAAATGTGGGGGTCACATGATTCTTCTCCTGTCTACATTTAATGAAGCAATGTTTATTGATGATTTATTCCAGACTGGTCATTATGCTGGTCTTGTCTTATACTTAACTTGTTTATAAGTGAAGAGCATACTGCTACGAAAAG
>SNQJ01S0112197.1:15868-26009 GCA_010110895.2 Picea sitchensis
CTTTTTGTTGATGAAGTATTTCAGCCCTAAAACCATCTAGAAAAGTGCGCCCTTCCTCAAGGATCACTTTGGCATCCTCAGTGCAACTTTTCAGTGGCTAGATCTCCTGGAAAGTGAAACCCTAGTTTCACAAAGTACCAGAGGTACTAGAAGTACTAGAGTACCAGAGGTACCAGAAAACCAGAAGCACTAGTCCAGAAATCTGCAGATCAAGTTTGGAGGGGTAAAAGTTGGACTTTATCAGATCCAAACACACCAGGCTACTCGCCTTAGCCAAGCGCACCTCCTGGTAAGTTCATAATTTAATTTTGAGCATTTTCATTTTTGGACATTTTCCTAGGTCCAGGTAAAAGATGTCTGCAAGCACTAAGCTTGTTGACAAGATGGAAGGTGTGGAAAACTTCCTTGCCTGGAAGTATAGGATTGGTCTCATTCTTGAAGAGAATGACCTAGCAATATTTGTCAAAGAAGAAGTGCTAGAACCTGACGATGTTGCAGACAAAGCAAAACATCAAAAGGACATGATCAGGGCCAAAAAAATCATTGTAGATTCAATCAAAGATCACCTGATTCCTTATGTGTCATCAAAGAAGACTCTGAAAGAAATGTTTGATGCCCTAAACAGACTATATGAAGGAAAGAACATAAACCAAAAGATGAATCTAAGAACTCATCTCAAGAATACAAGGATGCAGAGAGGAGAATCAATCCAGGAATATTTCTCCGAAATATTAGAATTCAAAGAACAAATATAAGTGATTGGAGTTACCATAGATGAAGACGAACTCATAATGACAGCCCTTAATGGTCTCACAATACCTTGGGATGAATTCATCCAAACGATTTGTGCCAGAACAGAGAAACTAAAATTTGACGGTTGACGGGAAGAATGCATTCAAGAAGAAACAAGATTATTTAATCGAGAAGCTTTAATAGCAAGAGATGAAGATCAATCCATAACTACTCACACTAAAGGAGGAAGAAATAAGTCTCACTTCCAGAAATAAACTCATAAAGAGTCTCACCCCCAAAACAAATCTCAACCAAAGCGATTCCAGAAGAAAGGACAACGAAAGGAAAGAGATTACTCATCTGTCTAATGCTACCATTGTGACAAGATGGGACATATCGCAAGATATTGTCTAGCTATATGAGAAGAATACAAGAGGAAAAATAATAGGCACCATGCCCATGCAGTTGAAGATGAATATCCACCCACAAAGATGTTAAGAGAACAAATTAAAGACTATGTCTTAATTTCGACCCTCTCAGGATCGGTAACACCTGGAGAGGACACTTGGCTCATTGATAGTGGTGCCTCCAAGCACATGTGAGGACAAAGAGATATTCTCTCTTGCATTTCAGAAAAGAAGTTTTCTCAAAAAGTGACACTTGGAGATTATTATCAATACCCTATCAAGGGAGTGGGAGAATCAAACTACAAGCTTAATTCAGGGAATTCAATGAAGATGAAGGACGTACTCTATGTACCAGGTTTGACAAAGAACCTACTCTCTATATCAGCTTTAGAAAAGAAAGGCTTCAGAGTTGCCTTTATAGATGGATAAGTTCTTATGTGGGCTAAAGGAGAAACCATGAAAGAAGCAATCGTCATTGGAAAAGAAGAGGTGGATTGTATAAGCTAAAGGGTCACTCAGAAGCTTCCATGACCCACGCCATTGAGAATCCATGTGAACTTTGGCATAGAATATTAGCCCACATCAACTACAAGGCACTACCATACGTATGAAAATAAGTCACAGGTCTACCAGAACTCAAAGTTGACCATGAAGGCGTGTGCAATGGATGTGCACAAGGGAAAAACATCAAGAACCCTTTTCCGAAGAGAGAAACAAAGCAGAAGGAGTCCTAGAACTCATTCATTCAGATGTGTGTGGCCCAATGCCATTATCCTCCATCAGTGGGTATGTATAATATGTATCTTTTATTGATGATTATTCTCGTAAGCCCTAGGTGTACTTTTTGAAATCAAAAGATGAAGTGTTCAATAAATTCAAGGAATTAAAATCCTTGATAGAGAATATTTCCGAAAGAAATATCAAGATACTCATGTCAGATAATGGAGGCGAATACACCTCAAATGAGTTTGTGAACTTCTACAAAGATGTCAGGATCAAGAGGGAGCTCACCACTCCCTACAATCCTCAACAAAACGGTGTGGCAGAAAGAAAGAACATAACAATAATGGAAGCAGTGAAGACCATGATCCATGATCAAGATCTTCCAATGTGCTTATGGGCAGAAGAAGCAATGACAACCGTATATGTACAAAACCGATTGTCTCATACTGCACTTGGGTTCAAGACCCTAGAATAAATGTTCACCGGAAAGAATCCAGAGGTAATCCATCTCAAAATATTTGGCTGCCCAGTATTTATACATATTCCGAAAGAGAAGAGAAAAAAGTTGGAACCCTCAGGAAAGAAGGGAATATTTGTGGGATACTGTGAGGTCTCCAATGCCTTTAGGATTTATATACCAGGTCACCATCACATTGAGATCAATAGGGATGTGAACTTTGATGAAGATGAAACGCTCAAGAAATCGAGAAGATTCCAGGTTGAAGAAGTATATGAAGAGGAACTTGTAGATCCCTGAGTTACATAATCAGTGAGGGAGGTTCCTAGAGTTGCAGAACCAATGAGGGAAGTTGTAGCTTCCCTTGATGAGGAAATTCCAGAAGATCATGACATAGTAGAATTTCAAGAACCTCCTCAGATGACGATCTCCCATAAGAGAAATCCTGCTTAGGCTAGGGAGCTTATTCAATATGGAGAGAAGTATGGTGGTCCCGAAGGAACCATGAGACAGGTGAAGAGAACTAAGCCATTCTCCAACTATATGGATTTGATGTGTGATCTCCTAGAAAAGGAGCCTACCTACTTTGAAGAATCCGTTCAAAAGAAAGAATGGGAAGATTCCATGACAGAAGAATACCAATCCATAATAAATAATGATGTATGGGAAATAGTTCCCAAACCGAAAAAAAAGGATGTGGTATCTTCCAAATTTCTCTTCAAAATAAAACATGTTGTTGATGGAAGTATTGAGAAGTATAAAGAAAGATTTGTCGCTCATGGATTTTCTCAAAAGGAAGGCATTGACTATGAAGAGACATTCTCTCTTGTCACCAGATACACTTCAATCAGAACCATCATAGCCCTTGCAGCTAAGATGAAGTGGAAGTTGCACCAGATGGACGTAAAGACAACTTTCCTAAATGGTGTCATTGAAGAAGAAGTTTATGTAGAGAAACCTCAAGGATTTGAAGTTGAAGATAGGAAGAATCACGTCTTCAAGTTGACGAAGGATCTATACAGATTGAAGCAAGCTCCTAGAGCTTGGTATGGCAGGATAGATAGTTTTATGACGAGCTTGGGATTTACCAAGAGTAAAGTTGATTCTAACCTCTACTTCAAGGTTATGAATGATGAGTCGGTGATATTGTTGTTGTATGTGGATGAATTATTCTTAACTGGAGAAGAAAATCTCATCACCGAATGTAAGAAGAAGCTCGGTTCAGAATTTGAGATGAAATACCTTGGCCTAATGAATTATTTCTTAGGTATTGAGGTATGGCAGAGTCTAGAGAGAATCTTCCTTAACCAAGGGAAGTATGCAGTTGAAATCCTAAAGAGATTCGACATGTTGGAGTGCAAGTCCACGAATACACCCATGGAAATGAAGCTGAAGCTACTAGTCGAAACTTCATCAGAATTGATTGATGGCACACTGTATAGACAAATAATTGGATCACTGATGTACTTGATGAACACCAGACCAGATATCTGTTTTGCCGTGAACACCTTGAGTCATTTTCTGGTAGAACCCAGACATGTTCACCTAGTTGCTGCAAAACATGTGATGAGGTACCTTAACGGTACATTAGATTATGGTCTCAACTATGATGGAGATCATGATTTCACACTGAGTGGGTACACTGATTCAGATTGGGCTGGAAGTGTCTCTGATAGGAAGATCACTTTAGGATGTTGTTTTAGTTTGGGATCAACCATGATCTCATGGTAGAGTAGGAAGCAATACAACATTGCTCTCAGTACAATGGAAGCAGAATACATTGTTGCCTGTTCTTCCAGCTGCGAAGCTATATGGCTTCGAAAGTTTTTGACCGATCTATTCAACCTAGAGATGGAAGAAACCATGATCCTATGTGACAACCAGAGCTACATAAAGATGACATAGAATATTGTATTTCATGACAAGTCGAAGCACATGGAGATTCGATATCATTACATCCGTGACATGGTGCAAGTAGGAGCCATAAAGCTCCAATATGTTAGCACAGATGAACATGTTTCCAATGTGTTGACCAATCCTCTATCTCATGTAAAGTTTGAGAACTTTCGAGATAAGCTTGGTATAATCCGAAAGGACCTCCCTCGAAAGGGGGAGTAGTGTTGAGATATGCCAGGCTAGTATTGTGCTTCCATCTTAATTGTTGTGATGTAAATCCAGTCTAGTTATGTGCTTCTAGCTTAATTGTTGTGTTGGCACATTCCTAGTACTGTGCTTCCAACTTAATTGCTGTGACGTAAAGCCAGTCTAGTTCTGTGCTTCTAGCTTAATTGTTGTGTTGAGATATGCCTAGTACTGTTCTTCCAACTTAATTCCTGTGACGTAAAGCCAGTCTAGTTTTGTGCTTCCATCTTAATTGTTGTGTTGAGATATTCCTAGTACTGTGATTCCAGCTTAATTGTTGTGACGTAAAGTCAATCTAGTATCGTGCTTTCAACTTAATTGCTGTGACGTAAAGCCAGCATAATACTGTGCTTCTAGCGTAATTGTTGTGACGTAAAGCCAGTCTAGTATTGTGATTCCAGCTTAATTGTTGTGTAGTGTGCCAACCTCGTGTTGTGATGATGAGATAGCCTCGTGATGTGATGATGTGACCAGCCTCATGCTATGATGATGAAGTATTAGTTTTATACTAATCCATATTGATGCAGATGATGATTTCATTCCACTGAGAATGACGATGTTGTCGATGAGAAAATCTTCTAATGATTTATAGATATGCCAATCATTGTTCCAAGATGATATTGATGATGTTGTCCTCTCACCCACTTGATGTTGTTGATGATGCTATCCTCTCTCTCGCCTGATGCTATCGTAGAATACCCTTCTTGTTAAGGGGGAGTGTTGAAATAATGTAACTACAAAGTGTATTATAATTATTGTTGTTGTATTATTCATTAGATCAATCCCCTATTGCAAATTGATCATCTTGGCAATTGTAAAATAAAAAATCCCCTTTTGCGGATTGGTCAAAACATAATTGTAATAGGCATAATAAGAAGTCGGCCCCAGAATACATTAAAGGTGGTTATAACCACCCATATTGAGAAGTCGGCCCTGCCAGTGAAAAGACACCTCCACACATGCCAGAGTTGTATAAATAAGGAGGCTAGCGCCTCACTTAGACACACACTCACTTGTTCATTGAGAAGCAAGTTTTGGAGCTGCAGTTGGAGAAGAGGGAGAGAGAGAGAGGCACAATCTTGGGAGAGGAATTTCTGTATTTGTTTGAGTTATCTCTTGGCATTGTATTATCTATCTATAATAAGGAAGTTTTTTTGGGTTTTCTCCCCCATGAGGGTTTCCCGGGATAAATTATGTGTCTCTTGTGATTGTGTATTTCTCAGTGATCCCATCTTATGCTATTTTTATCTAGTGAGATGAAAAGAACTCTAATAATAGCTTAAACCTTAACAGTTTGAGCAATGGGTTATCCCAAGTTTAGCCTCTTCCCCAGTAGTTAGAAATTAATCCTATTTTTTTGCCAAGTTGGTTTATACCAAATTACATCTCACATTGGTCCCACCCAAGAGAAAATACAAAAATAGATAGTCCAAACTAAATGAAGAGCCTTCACAAGAAAACAGAAATCCCATCGATAAATTGGTCGGATCACAAGATCTGGAGAACCATTCCAATTTAAACGCTGCAGATTCTAATTGGGCCTCGGTGGCAGGTTTGGTTATTACTATTGAATCAAGGTGTTAGCGATTATTTTTTTCATTTGGCATAGAAGCACCCAGGGCTGTAGATTGCACACGAAATGCCCAAGCGCAGCATGGGAGAAACCCTGTTTTTCCAAGTAGCAGGTCAAGCGAGCGGGCAAAATGTCGTTGGCAGCATCCAAGGTCTAGTTTACAAAGTAGATCGACGGTCACCGGGTTTTCGGAGCTACTGAATTGCCCAAGGTTTAGCGCAAAGGAAAACTCTCGTATTTCAATCAGTAGGTTTGGATCGTCCGATCTAACTGGGACAGGTGGCAGCCTGTCGGCATATCGCGGATCGGGGTTTCAAGGAACAGGGAGCCCTTAGCTCATTTCACTTGGAAGTATCGATCAGCGAAATGTCGAAAGCGCCTTTGGCGTTGAGCCCATGGTATTAGCCTTGGGTCCTATCAAGTGAGCCTGCAAATGAGGGAGGCTCCCTTGTAAATATCGAATGCCCCCTCGTCCATTCATCCTAAGGACGCGTGTCGCAAGATCTGGCCATGTCGGCTTTTCGACGGTCGGGAGTTCGTGGGGTTAGAGTTTCATGTTATTCAACATCGCGAAACCCCGAACCCCGATAGCACCGAAAGCGTAGAAAGTGGGGCCCACAGTATCACGAAGTGTTTTCAGCCGTCCGTCCAGAGGGGACACCTGGCAGCAAGTAGAGTCATCTCGGCGCTTCACCCATCGCGACTCCAACACACAAAGAGCAGCTCTGTTATTTTTCGATGCTCGAGATGCCAGGAGAATCCTGGACCTGGGCCTACGGCATCGCCAGGAGAGGTAAGAACCATCAGATCTAGGGGGACACGTGGTGCCAGATTAAGTCGTGTCGGCATATCGCTCATCGCAATTTCAATTAGCAAAGATTATCCCTTTCATATTTGCGAACGCCGAAAGCATATGGTCACAGCCCATGGTCACTTGGGGAAAGGAAGGAGCTGCATAAAAAAGGCCAAAGGCACTGAGTTCAGTTGCAGAGGGGATCATCGCGATCTCTAGGTGCATCGGACCCGATCTTAATACTGTTTCTAGCATTGAAATAAATGAAGGCAAGAGCGGGTGGTTGAGACCTCCCTTCATTCATTAAGTGAGGGGACGGAGAGTTTGGCGAGCCACCTACTCGCAGAGGCCCTATGTATTGATTTCCTCAAAGAAGCCATGCCGAGGTCCTCGACTCGACAGAGAAGTCTGCACACGCTAACCGAACACTTCATGGCTCAACTAGCCTCCTTACAGGAGCCATGCGTAGTTAAGGTGGCATTTAAAGAAAGATATCAGCATGAGTTTGATTGAAGGGACATCAAGCCTTGAGTGACTGGGCATGCCTTTGTGAGGTGAATTTTCCTGAGTATATAAACTCAGTCTTTTGTATTTTGTAGGTATCGATGGTAGAGCAAAGCTCCCGACTGAAAAAGTTTTAGAAGACATTCTAGCTTTCTGGTCATGTATCTGTATATGAGATTTCTTATTTTATAACAGACAGTCTTCTTACTCCATCTAAATTTTCGTCTCATGCTAGGAGAGTTCGTGAATGAATGATTCGTGTGGATCATTGCAATTGTGTCATGATAAAGGATTTATTTATGCATTATTGTATTCTCCGGTTTTCTGTGTTTGAGCGCAAGAAGATCTTGTGTTTGGATGCCTTCTTCTACAGTCTGTTGGAAACCTGATGTTTATGACAGACCCTTGCATCTTTCTGATAAAAGTCTTCCCCCTACTCACCCTTACTACGCCTCACTGTCTGAAGTTATCTAAGACCTCACTTGCCCATACATGCCTAGCCTAGTTTCGAAGTTAGAACCACATCGTTTGAGTTAACCTCCATCCGATCACCCCATTAAATAAATCGTGACATAAACTGATGGGCGTCGGGCTCTGCTCCTGCTGCAATCCAGGAGTGACTTCTGATGCTAAAATTTCTGGCGCCGTTGCTGGGGACGAAGTTGAATATTTTCCCCGGGATTGAACGACAACGATTAACTGATTCTGAAGGTGCATTAGATATCAGAATTATCAAGATTGTTGTTGTGCACCTAGCGACTCCATTGTGACGACTCCGCTGGGGAGAACCTGCTCTATTAATTGTGGCTTTCAGAGACAGGCATACGCGGTCTCATCCACAGTTGCCTCTAGCTACGTCGGAAACAGATCCAAAAGCGGTGCTCAGAAAGGGAAAGGCATCTGAAGAAGAAGTGCCCACCACTGAACCAGGTAATCCACCATATTCTTCTGTGGGAACTCCTTTTTCTCCTCCTCAGTTTCTTGACAGACCTGTTTCTGAAGTTTCCCGTTTCCTAAATTTTGGGAGTGTTCCTGTTGAGTTTTCCTCTCTTGGTTTGGGACCAGAGGGACCAAACCTTGTCACTCCCCTCTCCCCTGAAGCTATACCTTGGCACAGACCCGGGATCACAAAAGATTTCCCCACTCCTATCTTTACCACTCCTGCACAAAGAAAAACACCTACTGACTTGAGCTCATTACCCTTCTCCTTAAATCCTCTCTTGTTTCCCACTCCACTTCGAGACTCGTTCCCAGTAGCCCCTTCGCAAAATCCTTCGCCTCCCAGTTATCCTCCACCTAATATTCCTATGGTTGGTGCTAATCTCCCTCTGAATAGAATGGACACCATAGTTGCTGCTAGATATGCTCCTTTAGTCCTAACCCATCCTATGAATCCTCTTCCTGCTGGGGATTACTTGAAATACATGCCCAAGTTCACTGGGGAAGGAGACATGACTGTCGAAGAGCACCTGGCTACTTTTTACAGTTATGCAGACAACCTCGACATTGAAAATGAAGATGTCTGGATGAGAGTCTTCGTCCAGAGCCTGGATGGTGAGGTGAGGAAGTGGTTTAGAGGATTGGCCCCAAGATCTATTGCTAGGATTGAAGCTCTAGATAGTGCTTTCCTGAGGCAGTGGGGAGATAGGAAGGATTTCATGTATTACGTGACAGAGTTCGGGTCTTTGAAGAATATAGAAGGAGAGTCTGTCTCTAACTTCTCCAAAAGATTTAATAAGATGTATAACAAAATCCCTGCCAAGATAAAGCCTTCAGAAGCCTCAGCTAAGATTTCATATGCTAGCGTGTTTAGCCCCGATTTCTGCCTTTTGTTGAGAGAAAGAAGAGCAACCTCCTTAGCTCAAATGCAATATGCGGCCATAGAGGTGGAATCCAATGTGTTAGCAGCTAATAGAATAAGGAACAAAGCTGATGCAGACAGGAGAAAAGGAAGGTTGGAAGCCTCGACTTCTGACCCATCGGTGCCCCACCCTCAAGTGGATGAACTGACCAGGATGGTGAAATCTATGTCTGCAGAAATGGAGAGAATGAGGGTGGAAGGGAGGCAAGCATACAAGGGCCCTATGAACGTCGAAAACAAGGGAGGTTTTAGGAGGCCAAACGATTTTACTCCCATGAATGTGCAAAGAGAGAAGGGAAGAGACAAAGAAGACCAGAAGATTCAGGCCCCTTTTCAAAACAATTTTGTGGCCGAGGGGGAAAAAGGGGAAACAGATGAGATGGATCCTGAGATCCATTGCTTCGGGGACACTCCTCCTTTTCCTCATCTCACTCAATCATCATATGATGAATCTCTCATGGACAGCCAGCTAAATGAGCTGAGCAAGGAAAACAAGACTAGTAGCCGCCAAGGCAGGTATGACTTGAGGTCCCAGAAGAAGGAAGTAGCACCTGATGCCCCTGAGCAGCTCACTAGAATAGAGAAGCCTGCTAATGAATCAACAGATAATCATAGAGGTAAGAAGACCCAACCCCTCTCTCCCATTATCTAGAGTCGTGTTCCCAAAATAAGAGAAATTCCCAAGTTCCCATCTTCTTTTAATTTCGAGCATGAAATTAAAAAAATCAGAATCCCTGTGCCCCTAACAGAATTAATTAAACATGAAGGGTTCAAGAAACACTTCTCTGAGATTTTACAGTCTGAAGTCTCAAGCCTTCCCATGGACTTCATCAATTTGCAAGATGAAAATCCTGCAGTTATCTTAGGTCCTATGGTAGAAGACAGGAATGACTCATCCCCTCCCTTCTACACTTCCTTGAACATACATGACAAGGTATTGCACAATTTC
>SNQJ01S0112198.1:0-28648 GCA_010110895.2 Picea sitchensis
ATAGCTTTATTACAAAGCTGGTACAATCTCAAACTATCCAAACTCAAGCTAGAGAAAACCATGAAAACCCTAGTCACCACCAAAGATCCACTACAAGCTAGCATCAACACCGTTAATCCTCCTTGGCTTCAACAACAAGCTTGGATCACACAACTGCTCCACACTAGCAGTGTTGTCTTCCTTAGGGTTTACAAACCCTAGCCATGTTGCATCACGCAAATACATGGCAAGACACATCTAGCGCTAGCCTACAATATGCATGTCCATCTCAGGTTTTGAGTCCTCAAACCCTAGGTCTTCAACTCTTCCATCAACACAAGCACCAAGACCTCCATGGAACATCAAGGATACAATAATTGAGTCTTCTTCCAAGCAAGGCATCACACCAAGCTCAAGAGTCATCAAAATCATCTCTCCATGATCTTTCCCTAGCCTCACATCTCACAAGAACAAGGCTCCAAAATCATGCAACCATGTCTTCTACTAGCGTAGAAACCCTAGCACTACAACAAGATGATCATTAATAACTGCTTCCACACTAGCAAAGAAAGCATAGCTCCTTAGGGTTTATAAACTCTAGCCATTTGCATCATTTAAATACATGGCAAGACACATCTAGCGCTAGCCTACAATATGCATGTCCATCTCTCGTGTTTGAGTCCTCAAACTCTAGGTCTTCAACTCTTCCATCAACACAAGCACCAAGACCTCCATGGAACATCAAGGATACAATAATTGAGTCTTCTTCCAAGCAAGGCATCACACCAAGCTCAAGAGTCATCAAAATCATCTCTCCATGATCTTTCCCTAGCCTCACATCTCACAAGAACAAGGCTCCAAAATCATGCAACCATGTCTTCTACTAGCGTAGAAACCCTAGCACTACAACAAGAACCATAATAACCATACATCTTCAAGAGTCATCAACTCATCTCTCCATGTGTTACAAACATAATAATAAATGCTAATAATAATTGTAATAATAAATAAAATCATTTAATTGTAAATCAAGAGGCATGGTTCCTCCTCCTCACCTTGTGATCGGTCAATGCTATATAGCGAACTGTCACGAGGGTAGTGTGACCATCTTCTTTATCATTATCGATAAAATATCAATATTCAGAATTATTCATATTCTCCGGTGAATAACAGTTTTCATGTTATAGTGGTATCATAGATTTCGTTCTGATCCAACTTATGCCATTAATTTTCCTCCACTTGTGCATTTTTTCCCCCATTAAATTAAACCCTCACCCATGCATTTTCTCCCACCTGTGCATTTTCCCGATTAATTTTCCCCCACCCGTCCTTGTTCCTAATCCCCACCCATCCCCTGTTCCTAACTCCGACCCTCCCTCAAAATTCCTCAGAATCCTTTCTCTCCACCCCACACACTCAACCTAATGAGGAACCTCCCGGCTCCAAATACCACACACTCCCAGACATTCTCTCAGCTACACTCTCACCCGACAATCACTGTCCAAGCCTCAGAATCCCCGGCCCAATCCGCCTCACACACTTTGCATTCCCCTGGCCACACTCACTGACAACCCCACCTCTCATTCACCGCCTCGCCTGGCCCAGCTATCACAGCTACTTCCCTAATTCTCCACTTCGCCTTAACACAACCCAACCATCAAGCACTCCCTTCTCAGGCGACTTTTCATACTAATAATAATATATATTAATAATTATATTATAATTATTAATATATTTATATATAATATATATTATACTATATTATTATATATATTAATAATATATATATATATATATATATATATATATATATATATAAAGTATATAAAGGAGGTCTATTTTGAAGAACGCTAAACAAAATGGTTAACAATAATGAGCTAAAAGCAGACGTAAACAAATGCAAGTAGATATGATGTCAATGGCGTGAGATACCGGCTCAACAATGTGGAAAAAAACAAAGACATGAGGAAAAATCGACAATTACTAGAGACTGAGAGCAAAATTGATCTGTTAATACAACAAGGTGAAAGATTATTGGCACTCTCTAAAAACGATAAAAGTGAAACAAAAGGAAGACTCATGAACATAGTGAAAAATTGAACAATTAACAGAACGTGTCGAGGCCTTATTCACAAAACCCTTAGCTTATCAAAGACCACCACTAAGTCCAAAAATACTAGAAATAAAATTCAGAAAATCAAGGAAACCAGAAAATTCCAGAGGAAAATTTTTCAAGAAATATGCACACACCCAGATTCCATGATAGAGATTACCATAAATTTAAAAAAGGAGTTACCAGCATGACTTTAATAAGGACCATAGAGGAGCTATTGTTTGGATAAACAAAAATTGATGGAATTTTTAACCAAACCTCCTCACAGTGAATGCGAGAAGGTAATGACAACCTCTAATACTCTAGAAGGAGAAGCTTATGATTGGTACTTTTGGTGGTCCAAGAAATGTGATGCCCATTCCTTCCATTGGAAGAATTTTACAACAACCCTACTTCAAAGATTTCATGACTAAGAGGATGACGACTGTGTATAACAAGTTTGTGCATCTCAAACAAAAGGGAAACTTAAACAATTATACAAACGAATGGGAGGTTCTAGCAATGCGGATTCACGGATGAGCAACTCATCAAAAATGTACATATGTGGCCTAAAAAATTACATTCGTAGTGGAATCAAACGGCGAAATCCTAAAACAATTTAGGATGCAAGACACACAACAAGGGGGGTGACCACCTACTAGGACAACAATGTCAACCACTAAGGTGAAAAAGTGTATAATTTCCAAGCAAACATTTTTCAAAATCAAGGAAGAATCCTTGTAACATATTCAAATGCTTCATTTATTGAAATGACACTTACACAACTCCAGACTTGTATCAAGTACTCCTCATGGAGCAAGACTTGTCAGCTCTTTGTGAGCCAAGCTAGTGGGAATGGTGCAACGCATCGATCATGAGGATGAGGGTGCGGGATGTGGGCTCATCACGGGTCTGTGGACACTGTGGTAACATCTCTCGGTACTCCATGTCGGCAACTTGAGGGCCTCAAGACATCATCTCTAAGTTTTCCTTTAGAAATGGGGATAACATAAAGGAATATGAGGTGATGGGGTATGACTTTGGCATGGGGTTCTTGACATATCAAGGGCTCATATTGTCTCATCTATATGAATTTGTAGAGGGTGTGCCGTGATCCTTCCTTTGTAATGTAACATTTTTCCAAGCCCTTTATTGCCTTTCGCTTATTATGGTCCTAACATTGAGTGCTATGTGTAATGGAAAGTAAAGATAATTACAATGTGCCACTTGAAGTTAGAACACATTGAGTGCCATATACGATTGGAAATTAAAGGACACTGCAAATGCATTCCCCCAATGTTTGCATGACATTTATTAATTATTTGTTTCTTTTTAAAGGTCCTTCATTTTCTTTTTTTGTGGAGAAGTATTTCATTGTTCTCAAGACCTAGGCTTAGCTTTCCTGGATGATAATTTATGGCTTTTGTTTTCATTACAACAATTTAGGCCTTCAAATTCTCTTCTTCCCATGAAATGAGGTGTGTCTCTTCTCGGGGTCAATGATCTAAAAACCCTAAAGATGAGGAAACAAAGGGAAGAGGTGGAGTGGTAAAGTATGATCTGTGAGTGGTATGATGACCTTCAAGGAGAACCCCAATGGTAACCCTTTTCTTGAGGGTGACCAATTTACTAGAAAACCATGTCAACCACTAAGGTAAAATAAGGAAAAAGGTATACCTAAGCAAATACCCTATAATCAAGAAAGTGTTGATGTTTTGGTAGCACCAGATAGGTATCATATCTCAGGTCACACGGGAGTCGGCCATTAATTCTCAAAATTAGAACATCACTTTATTAAGCGATTAATAAAGTGAATGTACTTTTGTAATAAGTGAGTTTAATTTAATTAAATGCTAAAATTGGCATTAGTAATTAAATCGAGTCCTAGCCGTTAGATCCAAAGTGAACACAAGATTAGATCTCAACCATAGATCACTTTAGGAGATCTAGGTTTTGGACTAAGGGTAAATTCAAGGTTATAAAAGACAACCCATGCAGAGAAGGTTGAGACACAATGATGCTACACAAAGAGTGAGTGAGCACTTAGGTGTGCAAGGGTAGGGGCCAAGGAAAGGGCAAGGGCAGCAAGGAAAGTAGTTGCCAACAAGATTGAAGGACTAATCTTGTCGCATTTGTATTTCCTCAAAAGGGACATTATCCCAGGACAAGAGCCCTAATTTTATTTAATAAAATCATCACATATCTAGTTTTTCCGCAAGGGTTTTTCCAAGGGTATTTTCTTACCCAAAAATCTCTTGTGCAAATGTGGTTGGTTTTTGTTTTTTATGCTTCCACCAATGTTTCGTTGATAACCTAGCCGTGATGATAATTAATAAAGCGATTTTATTAAGATTATTGCTGGGCATAGGTTTAGTTAAATCAATGTAGCGACCCTTTCAGAACATGCCCAAATGCTTTAGTTATCAAAGTGACACTTACCATGAGAGTGGACTTGTTACCTCATGAAGCAAGACCTGCTATTCTTTTGGGCCAGGATGATGTGGCAGACGCTAATATGTTGTTGACGATGAATGATGATGTGTGGTGAGAGGAAGGGCTTCGAATTTCTCTAATGGGCTCAATCATCATTTACTCTCTCGAGACTCCATGTCTTCTACATGCTAGCCTCGACATCATCTCCTTAGTTACCCCTAGGCTAGGGGGTAACATGTCCACAAATGACCACAAAGTAGGTCAATGGGATCACTGAAGCAAATAAAGAAGTCACTCTCATGAGCCCAACATTCCATTTCTTTGTATTATAAGGTGGTCGACCCATTCCAAAAATAGATAAAATCATCTCCAAGTGGCATGTGTGAGCAAGTAGGGGGGAATCCAATGCATAACATGAGTCCAAGGGTCAAATTGAACCACCAATGAGAGAGAGAATGGATGCCAAGTGTAGATTGTTGCCCAAAATTGCTTGTAACAACTAGTCGACCTACTAAAAATAGTAAACAACACATTTTCCAAGTCAAAATGCTGGTCAAGAGCATGCCAACAACTAGCCAACAGTGAAGAGAGTCAACAAAGAAATGCACATGTGTCAAAGTGTGTACTCCATGATGCCATATGTCAACAAGTGGGTACGGCCTTGCCCCCATGCCAAAAGATAGTACTAAAATAATAAATCTGTCTCCACATGTGTGCAAGAAGGGTGTGCTCCATTTAACCTTATAACATCATATACTAGTGCAAGGTCATCACAATTGCTAGGGCGCTAATGTAGAAGGCCCCATAACAAATTTTCAAGGCAATTCAACGCATTCAATTTCAGATTTGAAAATTACTTTCAACTTTTCGAGTGACCTCAAACAATAAACTAGGTCATATCACCTAATAGTTTTATACCTAAATTATGTTAGGGTCCTAACCCGCGACATAGATAGGTAGAGCAATATATTCGATGTAATAAAGGTCAATATTAATAATGTTCTTCAATGTAATAGGAATATGGAAGATAAGAAGACTCATTGAAGTTTGTTCCTATTGCATGGAAAGTCGTCAAAAGGTCATTCTCGTGTCATTGCCTAACTCCATGCCATACAAGCACAGAGACACCCTCGGTGTCAAGACCTCCAAGCCCTCCTTTCTAAACATCAAATGGTATTTTCCACTTCAAGGACTCCCTCCTTCCCACCTGTTCATGATCATTCCATTCCCCTTGCACTGAAGCCTTCTCCCAATATTCAGTCTGAGACGCTTCACCCCTTTTCACAAAAAAATGAAATTGAGAAATGGTCCAGAAACTCCTTAAAGCAGGCGTTATCCGCTCTAGTAACAGCCCTACTCTTCTCTTGTAGTCATGGTTCTCAAGAAAGAAGGTTCTGGAGAATGTGGTTCCGGACTGTGTTCCTCAAATAAACTCCACTCATTAAAGACACAAATTTCCCCATTCCTTTCATTGATGTCCTCTTGGATGAATTGGAGTGGTTTCACTCCTTACTACAAACTTGATCTTCTACCGGCTATCACCACGATATCGATGAGAGGCAGACATAAGACGACCTTTCTCAACTCATGAGGGCCACTATGAGTTTTTTGGTCATGCCCTTTGGCTTGTGTAATGCCCTCCACCTTGCAAAGCCTCATGAATCATGTCTTCCGCCTTTCTTCATTATTTTGTCTTAGTTTTCTTTGATGATAATCCTCATCTATAACAAAACCTAAACATATCATCTTACTCATGTGGATCGAAGTTCTCCATCTACTTCTGCACTAACTTTTCCTAAAACAAATAAATGTGCTTTTGGTGCCTAAAAAGTAGAATAATTGGGTCATGTGGTTGGCAAGGATAACGTCAGTGTGGATCCAAAAAGATTGAAGCTATGTAATTGAAGGCCGCATCTAAAAGACTCTCAAAGCTTCAGCATGGATTTCTCGGCTTAACAAGGTATTATCGTGCTAGTTTGTTAAGAATTATGGAAAGATTGCAAAGACTCTCACCGCCTCTCCTTAAAAAGAACTCTTTTCACTTGGACTCCAGCCACATCGCCGAGCTAAACCTTCAATATGGCCATGTGCAATAATTCGCCTGCCTTCCCGATTTCACAAAGACCTTGTGTTGGAAATGTGATGCCTCAGGGAAAGGAACTTGCTGTCCTTATGCAAGAGGGTCGACCTTTGCCTTCACCAACAAGCAACTATCCAAAGAATATGGGCAAACCTATCTATGAAAATGAGATGTTGGCTATTTTGCATGCCGTTGATATGTGGGCCCTTATCTCTTGGGGCAACGCTTTCAAATTAAGACGTACTCATCAAAGCCTCAAGTACTTTCCCTGAACGATTTCTCCCCGCGAGCAAATAAAAATGGGTGATTAAGCTCTTTGATATGATTATGAGATCATTTACAAGGAAGGCAAAGACAATGTGGGCGGATGCACCGTCCCGAAAATATGAAGAAGAAGGATCCTTTTTTTCTCTTTCCTTCATTGTACTGCAATTGTTGGATCAAATAAGAAAGTTGTTCTCCAAGAATGGCTACAAGATCCCAAAGTTCGTAGTTAATCCAACAATTGCATTCCAATGATCCAACTTCCCTGTACTTGCCCAGGATGAGCTGATAAAAGACCGCTTGTGATGGCGAACAATCAAAGCTTAAATCCACTTGCATTTCGAGTTTCATGCTACACTCCATGCCAGTGGCATTCCCGGGTTCATCACTCAAACTCATGACAGTGGTCAAACGCTCTTTTTTCCTCTGATGGTATGAAATAGGACATCCTCAATTTTGTCACGAATGTGATGTGTGTCAACGCAACAAGGGAGAAAACAACCAAATCTCCAGCACATTGCAACCGCCTCGATTCCACCCGCTATTTGAAGGATATCTCTATGGACTTTATTATCGGCTTACCCAAATCGGGAATAATCACTAATGGTGGCTGTGGATCGCTTCTTTCCAGCATATGCTCATTTCGCTCTTCAACACCCATTTCATCGCATCCACTAGTGGGCTCTAAATTTTCATGGACTGTGCCTTTTAAGCTTCAAGGCATACCACTCTATTGTTTCTGATCGCAACCGAACTTTGACAAGAAATTTTTGGCATGAACTATTCAAGGTACAAGGCACCTAATTGCATCTTTGCACAACTTATCATCCCCATATCGATGGTCAAACTAAAGTTGTCAATAAATGTTTGGAACCCTACCTTCGTTGTTTCTGGCCTTTGAAAAGTTGTAAATCATGGGCTCAAGCATTCAAGAGACGGGTTTGTGGTAGGAAAGGTTCAAGGGCTCGAGTCAGGGATTGAAATCGGTAATGTTTCCCCACCCATCAAGCCACCTCGATGGGGGGTTTTTCTATTTAGGAGGGCAAGTCCAAGGGAGACGCCTCTAAGGCAACCGGGATTAAAGAAGGGATAAAGGATAAAAGACCAAGATGGAGGTTCCCTTTCACAGACAGCCGCCCAAGAGAGATAGTCAGAGAAGTTCTTCCACTGGATGGCACCTCGCTTCATAGACAAAACAAATATAACTAGAGGTATGTGCTTGCAAAGGGTTAGTACTTCATCAAATCAATGACTATCTTCAAATGTATATATGAGCAATGAATAACATAATTGTTGACTTGGGGTCAATGATTATCAAGCAAACGGAAAAGTCACTTCTTCAACAAGTATATATCAAGAGCATTCAATGTATACAATTAAACCATGTATCATATCATTTATGCAATGTCAAATCAACTCATATACATAAAGTTGTCATACTATATAATGTTTCTGCAATGGGTGTGCCACCTACTTGTATCAATTAGGGTCAAAAACATGACAAAGAGTGAAACGCTTGAGGAAATAGTTTTCACAGCTATAATCAATATCTCACTGTCAATCAATATATAAGGTAAAAGTCACAACGCTTTAGGCATAAACTAGATATGCAAGCAATGTGACGCCACCCTTATACAATTTTGTTGCAGTCACCACAAGTGTGACGCCAAGCCTTATCAAAGAGTCAATATGAAAGGAAAAGAGCACCACGCTTCAATATTAAATTCACAAAGTAATCATTAACTCAAGACCAATCAAAGAAATGACAAAAGTTGAAACATTTAGGGTCCAAACAAGAGTTCTGATGATGTATGACGTCACAGCTAAACAACTTTTGGTGTTCCGTTAGCTTCTGCCAATGGTGGACGCTTTGACAAAATCAACCAGCAAAGTTCAATTTAACTCCACGGCTATAAGGAGCGCATAACAACTTTCTATCCAAGCAAAAGTGAATTTAAGGCCAACGTTGTCCACTTAAAGTTAGTTCAAGACCACCTAGGGCTAGATGAGGGTTAGTAGGGTTTGCAACATTTGAAGTAGTTTGAAAGATTTCTAAGACATAACAAGCTCAAGCAACCAATCTTAGACTAGTGCCTTGGGTTAATGGAGTCAACTTGGAGTGAAGCTTAATGGTTTTAGGAAGAGTTCAAACCTATGATTAAGAGACTTAGGGTTTGTTGCTAAAGCAAGGCCACAACCCTAACCCTATGAGAGAAAGACTAACCTAGGTGTAGCTAAAGCTAGGCCTAGTGCTTCCAATCCTCTCCTTAAGACTTTCTTGGCAAAACGGCCACCTTAGAAGTAGAAGTCTATGGTCGAAAAAGTGTTGCTATGTAAGGCTTTCTCAACCCTAGAAGTAAAACCCTAGGTGTAAACTCAATTCAGGGCTTAGAATTACTTTCTTTCTTCAATTTGTGCTCAAAAACTAGCTCAAGATAAAGAAGGCTAGTGTAGCTATGGCTAGCTAAACCTTCTTAGAATCAAATGGCTATAAAGCTTATATGGGACATAGCCACGACTCTACTTGTGTGTTGAGTCTCTAGGGTTTCAAGGATCAAGTAAAATCAAGATAACAATGAATGCAAATGTTAGACAACAACTATTCAATCAAGCAGCTTTTGATGAAGAACACTTTACAAGATCATGAAGAAACATTAATCCACACCCTAGTTGTAAACCTTCCAACAGCATAGTAGCACCACTTCACCAAGAAATAACTCCTCCAAGAGGTTATGCCACACTTCCAAGAGACAACAACAAGACAAGAGCTAAAATCTCTTCCCAATGAGAGCCAGTTATCTTATGATCTAAAAGAGGGAAAACATCCTCTATTTATACAATACTTTGACCTTTAAATTACAAACTAGGTCAACAAAATAGCACTATTAAGGCTAATACCATTGTCCAATTTTGTCATTTTTACATGCTAAATGCCAATACCGAGCGAAATAATCACAAGCGCCAAGCCCTAAAGGAGATCGCTATCTCTTTTAGGGCTCAATACCATCAAATGAGCAAGACGTTGCCCTCCTAGGGCTCCAACAACCAGTCACACGTGCCAATCAAGCCTTAACATGCTGTCAAACGCCCTACACATCGTCCATCCGGGCCTCGTATGCCCCGACCAACTAGGGTCAACGCCCAACTCCGCAAGGGGCCGATCCCACGGGCCAGGTCACGTAACGCCCCGATGAGGGTGTCCTTTTCTTCTCCATGCAAGGGCTAGCAACAAGGTCGCCCCGGCTCGCCATCCCAACGGGGTCTATCTATCGGCTCTTCAAACCCCATGAGGTCCTGAATCCAATCATCTCCCATGTGCACCGGATCCACTGGCACTGTCACGCATGGTCCTCACATCAAAGCCACGCCCGTGGGCCTATTAGTCCAAAACATCATGGTAATGTAAATCACATTTCATCATTAAATTTATCGAATATATGCATAACATCTCTAACAAGTCTTCTATCAGCTCAAAGACTTACACAAGCCTAATTATACAAAGTTAAGGAAATCAAAAGGGGAACCTATTGGGTCAATACCCACAAGAAATGAGAGTCTCAAAGGGTTGTTCAAACCATGTGTAGTGACGTGATATGGTTTTAGGTATGTCCATTTATAGTAAGACCAAGGGCAGGTTTTTTTTGTGGGTGCCTTTGTAGGAGGCTTTTGTTTATCCGCCATGGATGCATTTTTTCCAAGCCCTTATTGCCTTATCTTTCTTTATTTATATTTTGCTACAAGCCTTGATTAAGAGGACATTACCTTTGGCTAGGTACGAGCTTCTATCATACTCACTAGTATCTTCTGGTAAATGAGAGGGCTGGCCTCTGATGACTCCCCCTTCCTTTGCCATAACCAAAGGTCATTGCCCGCTTGGTGAATTCGATGGTGGCAATGTCATACCGCTAAATACCATGAACATAATGGGTCATCAAGTGATGAGACCTCCCATCCTCTTGGTTAGGTCTTGTATTTATTTATTTATCATTTTCTAGGGTCCCTCAGTTTATGAGAGAGGCTTTTATTGCCTTCGATCTCCGGCTAAGCATCTCTAGGTTTTAATTTTCCATATTTTTATCTTACCAAATGCTTACCCCCGGTTTTGTCTTCTTCCCACAAGAAGATGTACCTTGATGGTCATCCTAATGGCTAGACTAGGGGAATGGATGATGAGTGGGTTTTAGGATGAAAAGGTGGATAATATGAAGGGAGCTGACGATGGTTCTTCAAACCCTTTGGTGGTCATTTCCAAAACCCATGAATACCAACTTGCTGTTACCCACCACCTCACCCCAACAAAGGGTCATAGGTTAGTGTAAAATCCAAGCAACTATCTGAAATGAAAGAGATCTAAATGCATACATAAGAGGGTTATAATGATCAAATATGACACATACCATGATACCTCGACCACCACTCCTCATGGAGCAAGAACCTTTCGATGCGCCTGCTTCTGTGAGTGATGGAGGTCGGTACTGGCCAAGTGTGACAAGTCCTGGCTGAGAAGAAGAAGGTGGTCCTCCAGGACCATGCTCAAATCAGTCCTTCCTGGTGATCTATGTCTAGGACCATCTGGGCCTCAGACATGATCTCCTAGTTATCCCTAGATATCTGTGGATGGGTGATTCCGCTCCAACTCGGGGACATGCCAATCAGAGCGTATGAGAATCCCTCAAAGAATTTCTAAGTGAGACTGCGGACTCGCTTCACACTGACAAAGGTATCACGATAAGACGGGTATACACTTCAAGATAGCAAACAAAGATATACATGATAATTGCATATATAAGTAAAATAAATGTGCATATAGGCAAATAAGTAAATGTAAATACAAAGTAGAATGCTTAACTGTACTTACCTGCTGGCCACAAGTTGGTGTAGTCAAACAACCAATGTAGCTAATCCAACAACGCTCGATAATCAGCTTTTGAAGTTTTCATCATAAACCAAAACAATGAAAATCAAGCATACCATGAGTTAGAACACAGGATCATCATCGGGAGTCCCAAAACTCTAACTCATGGAGGCGGGTGGAGGGATAAAATCTTGCCAAGTCCATCTCTCAGGAGAAGCACCTCAATCCTATCCAAGAAAAGCTCATAAAAAGTACAAGCACCAAAAGGGCTCAAAGGGCCTTCGACTGTTTACCTAGGACATCCTCTCTTTCTAAGGGAAGGGTTGACAAAAGTTTAGTAGAAGACCTGCACATTATCAAGAGTAAGTTGAAAAACTGGAATGGAAATAGTTTACTCAAATTAACCCTTGAAATCTAGGTTTTGCCTAGATGAAACTCAACACGAAAAGGTACTTCCCAACTACACTAATGGAAAGCAAGGCAAAAGAACTAGCCGGTTGGGAGAAAAGTCATGAGTAACTTCCTCAAGCAAACAATGTCTTTATTTGTACCAAAAATTGAGCACAACTGTGGTCGGCAATCATCTTTGTAAAAGGGTTCAAGTGCTCACTGACATATCAAACATCTCAAGGTAAGACTTAAAATCATCCGAAAGATAAGGTAATAAATAGGTCATCCTTGGTGTTTTAAAAACTACAAGTAAAAACATCATCTACTTGTTGCCATATCAAAAGAAATCTGATGCGTAATTGTAAAGGCAACGTGCTTGGGGATGATCCTTCCGTCATAGATGGGATCTGTTTTACAACCAATTATATCCCACCTTCAACTCCCAACAACACATGTATGAATTCATCAAAATCACCTATGTCAGTATTAGTATCATAACATGGGGAGTTAAAACATCCAATACTTTTTCACTCTTTGTACTCAGCAAAGTTAAAAGAAACGCCTTAAACATGGAAGGGAACAATGTACCTCGCTAATCCTTCCCCGAAAGCAAGAGCTTCTGGCATTTGGACATCATCATCGGGATGGAAGATCTCTCTCTATGTCTTTAGTCTTGAGATATAGGGGATTTGGCTTGTCCAAAGGTTCCATTCCTTCTTTATTCTCCGAATCATCAAACAAGGCATCATCAAAGAAAAATAACTTACCTCATATTCTTCATCCTGTGCGTGAGTAATTGTGATTCTCAGCCATCAGCGGGAGGAGCACGGGCGGACACTTCATCATCCTTTTCAAGTCCTTGCTCCTCATCAATGTCTTCTTTCTGCTGGTCAACAATTTACTCCCCTTGGCAAGATCTTCAAAATTTCCATGGAAACCAGTTTCATCAGCTAAGAGCATCCATGGATCGATCCCATTAAGGAGACTCTTTTCAATTTGAGTGGCCGTATCATGAGCTTCTGGAAAAGTTCTTGGCCTCTTCTTATCTAGAAGAAAACTCAAATGTCCTTGAAGTACATTAGTATAGATGTAGACAAGGTATCTTTCTTTGGGACGATGGCCTGGAGGAATCTCGTAAAGCACTTTCTGAAATCTAGCATAGAAGGTTCTAACAAGCTCAGAATCTCTTTGTTTTATGCTTTCAAGCTCTTTCAGTAATGATTTTATATCTTCTATCTTTATGGTCCATTTTGCACGAAAAACTTCTTCAAAACGTTCCATAGAGTTGATGTGTCGGGCAAATGGAAGATTATCATACCATCTCTAAAGATTCCATGAAGAGTTTTCAAAAAGTTTCATCACTAATATCTTCAAAGATCATCGCCAATGTGGAAAGATTCGAAAGACATTCCAAAACTGGCTCATGGAGACTCCAATGACATTCTCCATTGGTGCCAGCGAAACGAGGAAGGAGAAACTCAATAAAAGGAGAAAACTTTCTCGATATCCCATAATTTCACTCATATCTAAAGGTCTGTAGCTTCCCGGGTCCCATTGTGAAGTCATTGTTGACTTCACCATTAGTGGAGTCACCGGATAGTTTTCTTTGAAACTACCAAAGAAATAGGGAAAGAGTAGTGGAGTCGCCAGTAAGCTTACAAGAAAGGATTCGAGGCAAGGCTTACTCAAAGATGTGTCGCTGAGGAAGGTAGACTCAAGAGTTCCTAAGAATCCAAAACAAGTCTTCCAAGACGGTTTGTAGGAAAGGTTCAAGAGCTTGAGTAAGGGCTTGAAACCGGCGTAACAAGAGCTTCCCACCCACTGCCACCTCGATGGGGCCTCTTTCTATTTAGGAGGGCAAGTCCAAGGAGACGTCCCCAAGTCAACTGGGTTAAAGGAAGGATAAAGGATAAAGACCAAGATGGAGGTTCCTTTCAATGCATTATATCGCCTAAGAGAGATAGTCAGAGAAGTTCTTCCACTGATGGCACCTGCTTACGGGACAAAACAAATACAACTAGAGTATGTGCTGGTAAAGTGGGTTAGTACTTCATCAAATCAATGACTATCTTCTTTAAATGTGTATAATGACAATGAATAAATATATAATTGTTGACGGTCAATGATTATTAAACAAAGGAAAAGTCACTTTTCCAACAAGTATATCAAGAGCATTCAATGCATACAATTAAACCATGTATCATATATCATTTATGCAATGTCAAATCAAATTTCATACATAAAGTTGCTTGGCCAATTTCATATAATGTTTCAAGAATGGTGACGTCTTACTTGTATCATAGGTCAAAAAGATGACAAAGAGTGAAACGCTTGAGGAAATAACCTCACAGTTATAATCAATATCTCAATGTCAATCAATATATAAGGTAAAAGGTCACAACGTCTTAGGCATAAACTAGATATGCAAGCAATGTGACGTCACCCCATAAATTTTGCTTTGCAAATACTACAAGTGTGACGCCAAGCCTTATCAAAGAGTCAATATGAAAGGAAAGAGCACCACGTTCAGTCATTAAATTCACAAAAGTAATCATTAACTCAAGACCAATCAAAGAAATGACAAAGTTGAAACATTTAGGGTCCAACAAGAGTTCTAATGATGTATGATGTCACAACTATATAAATTTTGTTGTTTTGCAAAGTTAGCCAATGGTGGACGTTTTGTCAAAATCAACCACAAAGAAAAGTTCAATTTAACTCCACGGGTACAAAGAGCGCATAAATGCAACTTTCTATCCAAGCAAAGTGAATTTAAGGCCGTTGTCCACTAAAGTTAGTTCAAGAATTACTCTAGGGTTAGACGTAGGTTATTAGGGCTTGCGATTGAAGTAGTTTGAAAGATTTCTACACATAAGTCAGCTCAAGCAACCAATCTTAGACTATGCCTTGGGTTAATGGAGTCAATTTGGAGGAAGGATGGTTTAGGAAGAGTTCAAACTTTATGATTAAGAGACTTAGGGTTTGGTGGTGTTGATAAAGCAAGGCCACAAACCCTAACCCTAAGGAGAAAAGACTAACCTAAAGGTAGCTAAAGCTAGGCCTAGTGCTTCAATCCTCCTTAAGACTTTCTGGCAAAACGGCTAGCTTAGAAGCAGAAGTTCATGGCTGAAAAAGTGTTGTTGCAAGGCTTTCAAACCCTAGAAGTAAAACCCTAGGTGTAAACTCAATTAGGCCTAGAATTACTTCTTTTCTTCAACTTGTACTCAAAACTAGCTCAAGATAAAAGAAGGCTAGTGTGAAGCTATGCATAGGCTTAAACCCTCTAGAATCAAATGGCTATGTTTATGCTATGGGGACATAAAGCCAATGCACCTACTTGTGTGTTGGCTCCTAGGCTCTTGCTGATCAAGCAAAATCAAGATAACAATGAATGCAAATGTTAGACAACAACTATTCAATCAAGAAGCTTTGATGAAGAACACTTACAAGATCAAGGAAGAAACATTAATCCACACCCAGTTGTAACCTTCCAATAGCATATAACACTACTTCACCAAGAAATAACTCTCCAAGAGGTTGGCGCCACACTTCCAAGAGACAAGAACAAGACAAGAGCTAAAAATCTCTCCCAAATGAGAGAGAGCAAGTTATCTTATGATCTAAAAGAGGGAAAACATCCTATTTATACAATACTTGACCTTTAAATTACAAATTAGGTCAACAAATAAATTACAAGGCTAACAACATTATTCAATTATTTGTCACTTTTACATGCTAAATGCCACACGAGTAAAATAATCAAGGCTACCCCTAAAGGGACGCTAACTTTTAGCTCAATAAATCATCAAATGAGCAAGACGCTGTCTTCCCAGTATCTTCCAAAGAACTCCGTCACACGCCAATCAAGCTCTAACATGCCGCCAAACTGAAATCGCTCCATCCCGCCTTCGTATGTCCCATCAACTAGGTCAACGGCCCAACTCAGAAGGGGCCGATCCCCACGCTATGGTCACGCCAACGTCTGCTGGATGAGGGCAGGTGTCCTTCTTTTCTTCTCTCAGGCACGGGCTCGCTTCACAAGGTCAGTCTCGGCTTCCGCCATCCTGACTTCCATCTAATGGGCTCTTCACCTCCATGGAGGTCCGAATCACCATCTCCCCATGCACCGAACTACTGGTACCAGTCTCACGCATATCCCGCACATCGTGCCACGCCCTCCAAAGGCTCATTAGTCCAAACATCATGGCAATGCAATCACATTTCATCATTAACATCGAATATATGCATAACATCTCTAACAAGTCTTCTAATAGCTCAAAGACCCTACACAAGCTTACTATACAAAATCAAAGCAATCAAAGGGGCAACCTATTGGGCTAGTACTCACAAGAAATGGAGAGTTTCAGCTGGGTTGTTCAAACCATGTATAGTGATGGGAGGTGGTTTTAGGGATGTCTAGTCATAGCTCTACCTAGTCGGGTGTTTTGTCTGTGGGTTCTCTTTGTAGAGGCCATTGCACTCCGCCAGGATGCATTTTTCCAAGCCCTTATTGCCTTATCTTTCTTTATTTATATTTGCTACAAGCCTTGACTAAGAGGACACTCTGGCCTTTGCTAGGTGGGTCAGCCGACAAATAAGTACTCCACTAGTATCTGCAGAAATGAGAAGTTTGGCTCGCGATGAGACCCCCTTCCTTTGGCCATGCAACCAAAGGTCATTGCCTGCTTAAGGGACTGATTGTGGCAATGTCATACCGCTTAAATACCTATGAACATAGCGGGTCGGCCAAGGAGACTCTCCCATCCTCTTGGTTAGGTCTTGTACTTATTTATTTATCACTTTCTCAGGGTCCCTCAGCTCTTATGAGAGGCTTTATTGCCTTCTCAGGGATCCTCACAAGCATCCTAGGTTTTAATTTTCCTATGGCTTTTATCTTTTAGCTCAAATTGCTTTTACCCCTGGCCTTTGCATTCCTTCTTCCCACAAGACAAGATGTACCCGATGGTCATCCTAATGGCTAGACTAGGGAATGGGATAGATGAGGGTTTTAGGATGAAAAAGTGATAATATGAGGGAGCGATTTATTGTTCTCAAAACCCCTTTGGTGGTCACTTCAAAACCCATGAATACCAACTGCTAAGCTACCCAATTACCCCAACAAAGTGGTCAAGTAGGTTAGTGTAAAACTGCCAGCTTATCCGAATGAAAGAGACTAATGCATACATAAGAGGGTTATAATGATCAAATATGACAATATACCATGATAATTTGGACCAATTACTCATGGAGCAAGAATCTTTTCTAATGCAAGCCTGCTTCATGAGTGATGGAGGCCGCATTGCCGCGTGACAAGTCCGGCCGAGAAGAAGAAGGTGGTCCTCCAGGACCATGCTCAAGTCGCCTCGCTTCGCAGATTCATGTCTAGGACCATGTGGGCCTCGAGACATGATCTCCTAGTTGTCCTTGTGATATCGGGATAATGGCTCAATGGTTGCCACTAGCTTAATGGTGGTACAACCCTTCCTACCATACAACTACACGCATGACTCCTTTGAAGCAGTATATAGACAAAAAAATCCCTTGTTAGTTCTCTCCTACATACCAAGGGTCTCGAAAGTTGAGGAGGTTGAAAAAAATCTTACAACCAAAGCACCCATTCTCTGTACCCTCAAAGAGAATTTGTCATGGCACATAATCGCATGAAGCAACAAGCGATCAAGGTTGCTCCGAATAATTCTTATGTATGATCATGTGTTTCGGTGGATCAAGAACCATACAAGCAAACTTCCTCAAGGTCGAGCATTGTCAGAAGCTAGCACAAAATTTTTATGGTCCTTATACAGTGCTTAAGTGTGTGGGATTGGTGGCCTATTATTTATCTCTACCCAGTCAGTCGAAGTTTCATCTTATTTTTCATGTTTCATTTAAAGAAGGTGATTGAACCAGGTGCCAAATTCAAACCAACCTTCCCGAAAGAATAAGAAGGATCCATTTGGCTACAAGCTCAAGCAATGGACCAAAGGGAGCGTCGACTGCATCGAGAACCATCAAGGAAGTGCTAGTCCAAAGGAAAGATACAACTCCAAATAGATGCCACTTGGGAACTAGCTACCATTCCCAAGTAACAATTTCATATCCTGCCTTGAGGACAAGGTCGCTGCATATGTTAGGGTCCAACTCAAGCATAGAAGCAACATATCTGGGGATGTAATAAAGGTCAATATTAATAAGGCCTTCAACAAAATAAAATAATATGATGTAAGAAGACCTAATAGAAGCTTCGCTTTCTAGAAGGATCTTTCCTCTAGATGCTTCTCTTGGATAGACATATTTTAGTATAAATATACGAGGTAAGGAAAATCCTAGCTTGAGATTATTGTAACAGACCGTCACGACTCGAGGTTGCCCCTCGAAGAGGCTCTCGTGAACATTGCTTTCTCAATCAAAGTGCTATTTCGCTGTTGTTCTTACATCATTTCGTTATTGTGAGATAATGTCGGTTATATATCGCTATTCCGCCATTTCTAGCATTTTATTTCTCGCTCAGACACTTTTTATATCTGGTATATTACAAATTATGACAGAAAATTATAGCAGAAGCAAAAAGATTTGAGAGAAATCATCCATGCACATGAGACAAAAATTTTGCTCAGAAATTTTCCGATAGAGAAATTTGAGGACAAAAAATGTAAAATTCTCCCAAAGAAAATTACAACTTTCAAGAAATTTCAAAAAAACCCTTCCAACTTGCAAAACTACTGTATGGCCTGCCGACATCACTTGCATGATCACGGACATCACTTGGTACGCATTGTTGACGCCACCTATAATGAATGTGACCGACGCCGACGCCGCCCGTATCGTAATCTGTGACTGCTGGACGCCACCAGACGTGAAATGCAAAAAACTATTGACATCATTACGTACGCATCAGAGTAGACCTACCGACGTTTCACCTATAGTCAGACTATACAATCCCACACGCAACTTGTTTCTCCTCTCTTCCTCTCTGGCTAACGTAGGCTTCCTCTCCTTTACCGAAGTAAAATAGAGAAAGAATGTCTAGAAACCCTAGGCTAGATTTGCTAAAGTGAAGAATTTCTCTTGCTGAAATTTTGTCTCCCAATCTCTTTGGCACAAGTGCTCACTCACTTATGCCAACTCCACAATGTCACAATGAGATGTGATAATGTCTCATCACATTGCCTCTCCTTTATAGGAGTCTAATGAGTAAGTTTAGGAACTCCTCTAAACTCAACATTAAATTAGAATTGTTTATTCCTCCATGTGTATGCGAAGCCCCAACATGTGGTTGTGAAAACCCCTTGTATATATAGTTGGGGCTTGGTTGGGGCTTCACAAAATGAAAAATGCAATGTGAGTGCTAACAACAATTCCCATATGCTCGACGCCAAGGCCAATGTGGGAATACCTCCTCGATGCTACATTAATATCAACACTCCCTCTTGGCAAGAGGGGTATTCCATCCACCACATCTGATGTAGCTCTTTCCCACACTAGAAGTGGCTTCCCTCGCTATCGCATCGTTTGTAGAGGGGCTTAGATAGCTTAGTCAATGCTTAAAACTCCGGGCGAATAGTATTTCCCCACCCACCGCCACCCCCGATGTGGGGCTCTTTCTATTTAGGAGGGCTAGTCCAAGGAGACGTCCCTGCTAACTGGGTTAATGAAGGGCTAAAGGGTAATGGAATCAAGTCAAAGAAGTTCCTTCATGATTACGCCAAAGATGAGATAGTCAAGAAGAATCTTTCCAATCGAATGACACCTGCTTTAAGCAGATACATAAATAACTAGAATATGTGCTTGCGTAATAAGATTTCCAGCAATATCAATGACTATCCTCTAATATATATGAGCAAATGATTATGTGCTATTGACGAAGTCATGATGGCTAAATAAAGACAAAGGACTTTATCACTTTTCAACAAATGCATAAGGAGATAATGAGCATTCAATGTTCATAATTAAAACCTTGTATCATATATCAATGCAATAAATATCTCAAATTAGCTCATATACTTCGTTGCCGTCATATAAGTATTGTTGCCGAATGATGATGACGCCGTTTAAAATTAGGTCAAAAATTCCATGACAATTGAGTGGAACTTTTTAGCAAATAAGCTTGTGGATGCAATTAATAACTCAATGCCAATCAAGATAGGTGAAAAGTGTCACAACGCTGTATGGAAGGTCAAGAGATCGCCACGTGACGCCACCTATATAAATTTTATTGTCTGCAGTTTAGGGTTAGCATAGCCAAGGAGGACGTTTTTGACAAATTCAACCAATAAAAGTGCAATAAACCTCTATGGCTATGATAAGTTGACTAGGCCGCACTTTTCTATCTAAACAAAAGTTAAAATTAGCAAGACGCCACCTTATTAGGTTAGTAAGGAAGAAAGCTAGGTTGGGACGCTAGGTTAGTTAGGGTTTCAAATTGAAAGTAGTTTTGAAAAGAGTTTATAAGGCATAACAAGCTTCAAAAGAGTTCTGTGACTAGCGCCTTGGGTTAATGGAGTCAATTGAAGTGAGACTAATGATTTAGGAAGAACTCAAACTTAAAGATGAGAGAGGTTAGGGTTTACGGTGTTGCTATGGCAAGGCCATCAACTCTAAACCCTAAGGAGGAAAAGACTTACCTAGGTGCAGCTAAAGCTAGGCCTAAAGCTCTCTCCTCTCTTCAAGACTTGTTTGACAAAACGGCTAGCTGAGCACAAATCTAGGGCTGAAAAGTGTTGCTTCATACAAGGCTTTCCAAACCCCTAGAAGCAAAACCTCCTAGGTGTAAAATCAATTTAGGCCTAGGACGCCTTCTCTCTTTCTTTTCTTCAATTTGTGCTTAAAACTAACACAAGATGAGAGGGAATCTAGAAGCATGGCTAGGGCTAAACTCCTTCAAATCAAATGGCTATAAGCCTATTCATAGACATGAAGCCACAACCTACTTGTGTGTTGGTTCCTTAGGGTTTCAAGAATTACAACAAATAAGATAACAATTAATGCAAATGTTAATCAGCAACCATTCATTCAAGAAGTTTTATTGAAAACACTTACATACAAGATCAAGAAGAAAGCAAAATCCAAATCCTAGTTGTAAACCTTCCAATGAATAAGAGCACCACTTGCCAAACAATAGCCTTCCAAAGAGTTGCACTCACTCCAAGAGAGAAGAAAACCAAGAACAAGAGCTAAGAATGTATCTCTCAAATGAGAGCAAGTTATGTTATGATAAATGAAGAGGGCAACGTCCCCTTCTATATGATCTTTTGACCTTTAAATTCTGCTGTGCAATAGGTCAATAAAACAATCCCATGCATTTATGACATAATATCTTAACTTATTTGTCACTTTTACATGCTAAAATGCCAAATGAGCTAATAATGACGCCAAGCCCCCTTTAGGGAGACATTGGCCTTAGGGCTAAATCATCTCTTTGCACCAGACGCTGGCCCCTCGCCTCCTCGTGAAGATGCTAAGTGTGCCAAAACAAGTTCAACAAAGTCACCACGCTCCGTAAAGTGTCCAACTAGCCCTGGGTGGTGTCCAATCTAGCTAGGTCAACGTCCAACTGCAATGGGTTGATCCCTATATGCCATGGTCTTTGCCAAAACGTCCCGATGAGGGCTTCCTTCTTCTCTTCTATGCACGGCTCATCACAAACCTGGCCCTACCATCCCAACGCTCCATCTAATGGCTCTTCAAATTCCCCATGGAGGTCCGGGAATTCATCCATCTCCCATGTGCACCGATCCTTCCGGTACTAACCACGGCATGGTCCTCGCGACATCAGCACACGCCCAGGCCCATCACCCTAGACATCATAGCAATGTAAATCACATCTCATCATTAAAATTATCAAATATATGCATAACATCCCTAACAAATCTTCTGGGTGCTCAAAGATACTATAATGCACTCCACTATACGAAGCTAAGGAAACCAAAGGGAAACCTATTGGGCCACACTACAAGAAATGAAAGTTTCTCAAAGGGTTATTCAAACATATAGTGATGTGAAGTGGTTTTAGGGATAACGGTCATAGTCGACCTAGTCGTATCATAAGCTTTTGTAGGAGGGTACATTGCATTCAGCAATAAGTGATTTAATTTTTCTGCCCTATTGCCTTTATCTTTCTTTATTTGCATTTTTTTACTTGCTGCCTTGGATTTAAGAGGACACTTTGGCTTGGTGGCCGTGAGTCGGTCATATCTAATTAGTATCTTCAGAAAATGAGAAGGTCGGCTCGATGAGACTTTCCTTTTACGGCGTGCAACCAAAGGTCATCGGCCCGGTTTGGTGACTGTGATGGTAGCAATGCCATCGCTAAATACCTATGAACATAATGGGTCGGCCGTGATGAGACCTCCCATCCTCTTTGGTTAGGTCCCCGCATTTATTTATTTATCACTTTTAGGGTCCCTTTAGTTTCTTATCGAGAGGCTTTTATTGCCTTCTGGATCCTCTCGGCTAAGCATCTCTAGGTTTTCATTTCTCATGGCTTTTATCTTATACTGCTTTTACCTCGGCCTTTAGCCCTTCTTCCTGGCCAAGACAAGATGTACTCTCGATGGTCATCCTAACGGCCTGACTAGGGGAATGGATGGATGATGTCTAAGATGTAAGAGTGATAATATGAGGGAGTGACGATGGCTCCGCAAACCCCCTTGGTGGCTAACCAAACCCATGGAATAAATAACTGTTGGCTACCCCACTGGACCACCCCAACAATGGTCATAGATTAGCAAGATCCAAGCAGCTTATCCTAAGTGCAAGAGATCTAATGCATACATAAGAAGGTTATAAATGATCAAAATGTGACATATACCATGATACCTCGACCAATTACCCATGGAGCAAGAGCCTTTTTCTGATGCAAACCTGTGTCGCAGAGGTGATGGAGGCTGCACTGGGCCGAGCAGACATGTCTCGCCGAAGAAGAAAGATGGGCCCTCAAGGGCCATGCCAAGTCAATCTGCTCTCGTACTATGTCCGGGATCATGGGCCTCAGACATGATCTCCTAGTTATCCTAGATATCAGGGATAACACCTCCTGCTAGGATTCACTACTACAACCGCATCTTCCACACGTAAACAATTTTTAAGGAATGACAGGACCCTTCTTGAAGACACCTTTACCCAAGAAGCCTTCTAAGACCTTGTTTGGCCATCTAAACCCATGACACTTTCTTGATAGTCTTGGAAGACTCATCTCTCACCGGAATCAAGGTTGAATTTTCGTGGGACGCATCAATCTCCCTCCGAGCCCGTTGACTTCTCCCCGAAGTTTTCATAACCTTTGGAGTTACTCATTCTTTTCATTGCCACTTTGCAACCTCTATATTCCTCACATAGTTGGCCTCTTAGCCCTGCATAAGGTTTCTAATTCCAAGAACCATTGATGTGTCTAATCTAGATCCTCTAGGCATGATCACCATCTTTTCCATCCTCGAACATTATGATCAAACTTTTTCAATTGTTGATATTGAGAGCACACTCTTCCCGAGTTCGCACCATAGCACATTTGTCACTCTCAACACATCTATCGACTCCATTTGGAATGACATAGTTCCAGATCTCCACACTACATGTTTGGTACCCATACTAAGTTCCACATACAAATCTGAGTCAATTTATGGTATTTCCTCAACAAATCCTATGCCTCTGCTATGACGGTGGCTCCACTATCCACCAACTACGTCCCCATCACTGAAATCATGTCCTAACCTCATCCACTTCAAATTTTAATGATGCCTCGCCGCTTCCTTTCCTTTCCTCTTCTTCCACAGGACATTGTGAAGCATATTGGCCTAGCGTATGACGAGCAAAACACTTGACCTTACTAAGGTACTTCTTCCTATTATGGAGATGCTCTCCCTTGGAAACTTTTCCTTTGCTCTTCCTAGCATGAGAAGCTAGGTACATGTTCTCATCATCACTACCTCTCTGCTTGCCATTCCTTGACTCTATCTGAGCCTCCTCCTCGATGCAATCAATCCACAATCTTTCAAATGGTGGCAACTTCTCACATGCACAAATCCCCTACACAAATGGTTCCTAAGACTCGAGAAAACCATTCAATGATACATTCATCACTAATCCTCGTCATCAACTACTTCACCAATGGCTACAAGTTGATATGGAATTTGAGTGATCCTCATGAGCTAGCTAACAGTTAATTGTATCCGATTTGGACATCTCAACAGATCGTAGCTTATGCCTCAAAATCAACTTCTAGTTCGAATTCCTTCTTTGGTATAAGCCCACCAAAGCATCATACATTTCCTTTGCTGTCTTCTTCTCGAAATATGAGGAATCAAGGATCCTTCACAAAATCCAACAAATCCTGCTGGTCTTCACTTTCTTCTTCTTATGAGCCGCCAATTCCTATGCACCCTTTGGATCTAGAATCAACATCTCAACATACTCTTTGAGATCATTCTCTTCCAAGAGTAAAAGAATCCTAGCCTTCCAGGACTCGAAATTAGTGGCCCTTCAACCCCGCCCTCCACGCCTAATAGTGCCCATCATTGTGACTTGCCTAGAACAAAAAATCTGCAGTAGCAAAAATCTGTAGCCACTTGTGTCTCAAGAGATGACTCTCTCTCTCTAGACCCTATGCTTTGATACCATGTCAAATTTTCAAGGCAATCAAAGCATTCAATTTCAGATCCTGAAATTACTTCCATGACTCAAACAATAAACTAGGCTATTATCACTAAAATTATGATAGAAAAATTACAGTGGAAACACAAAGATTAGAGAGAAATCATCCATGCACATGAGACGTAAAATTTATTTTCTATAAAATTTTCCTCATTTGAGAAATTTTGAGGAAAAAAACAATCCTCCCAACAAAATTACAACTTTCAAGAAATTTCAAAAAAACCCTTCCAACTTGCAAAACCCATCAGACAACATGCTGACGCCAATTGCATTTCCATCAAGATGTCACATGCACGAATTGTACTACTCCCACGCCACTTGTATGCCTATTGATACATGCAAGCATCAGACAAATTGATGGATCACGACGCCACCTGCATTGCAGCATTAATCGACGCCACTGGTATTTAACTCTTGATTTTCACCTATATGGGATTGTCGACTACTTGTACGGGACCGTATAACCCCACATGTGCAGCCTTGTTTTCCTCTCACACATGTCGCCTCCTCTCCTAGGTTGATTTGCCAAAGTGAAGAATTTCCTTGCTAAAATTTCCACCCTAATCTCCTTGGCACAAATGCTCATTCACTTATGCCAACTCCATAATGTCACAATGAGATGTGATAATATCTCCTCACATTGCCTCTACTTTTATAGGATTCATCGTGGAGGAGTTTAGGAACTCTCAAACTCAACATTAAATTAGAATTTATTCTCTGCATGTGGGTGTGAAACCCTAACATGTGGGTGTGAATCCCCAACTCAATATACAAGGGTTTTCACAAATAAAAATGCAATGAGTTAATAACGCATTCTACATGCCCACACCACACAATGGGAATATCTCCCGATGCTACAAAACATCAACACCACGACCCACTTATACACCAACATATTAAATCACCATCAACATGTGTGCATGGATAAATAAACCTCTAAATAATTGTAGTAGACATGATAATTAAATGAATAAAGTGCAAATACAAATCATATCGATTAGGATTCTCACCCATGAGCTCAACACCACCATCCAATGTAGTATTTACACATAATGAAGGTTGGGACAATAAAGGTGATGATGACAATCCAATAATAAAGGGGGGCCATGTGATGTACATCCTCCTAACCAATACACCACCATGTCATTATCAAAATGTTGAATACACTGGAACATGCCATCAAAATACACACAAGAACATGAACTGATCACTTTGCACATGACACCGTTCTCAAAAACATCGTAGCACCCACCATTGAGCAGTGGTCAGTTCCTTGGGGAACCATAAGGGTAATGCCAAGAAAAGTGTGTGATTCCATAATATGTCCCCTCGATAGTGCCAATTGCACTCCCTCTCACCTATGGGTAACTGGAGGATATCATTTTTCATGATCCACATTGGGTGCATGATCACAGAGATGATGATCAACATTCTCATGTGACAACGGCCCTTTAGATGCCTCTCCCTCATCATTGCTCAATTCATTCACTTGATCACTGTGCTCATTTGATGATGGTTGTCCCATACACATGACGCATTAGCCTAATATACAAAGTGTTATATTTAATGCATTGGGCATTTAAGTAAGGATCATAGGTTGAAGTTAGATAATGAATCATGATGCTTGGAAGTTATGCTTTTTGCCTTGTTTCACCTTGGTGGCCATCATATGTACTCTAGTCAAGTGTTGTCACAATTGAGGAAAAGGTGTACTATAGGTAGGCCTTGATAGGGGTAACGTACCTATTGACCGCCTATCCAACTAGGGGGTCAACTCCATGTGCCATGAAGATATGCATCAACAAATGCTAATATGTCGAAGACAGTTTGGTTCTACTGGGCAATTTTTGTCTCCAACACATGTTTTTGTAAACAGAATTTCCGCACCCCTGCGTGGGTTAATAATGTAATAGGTCTGCATGGGTCATAGTTAGGTCAGTTACCTTGGGATTTATTCATTAGGAGAGTTCCTTTCATCGAGGGTTTTTTAGCCTCAGGTTATTAATTGGGTTTTTCAGCCTTATTAATTTCCCTTGAGTTTTTCCCTCCCACCAACAATAATTCCTCCAAAGTGATGAAAAACGTTCTAATGGGGTTATCTTCTGGTAGCTATTGTTTAGGAATGATGTAAATGACCATGCATGACATCTTAGAAAGTTTCGCGGAATTCCGTCAAGTCTAGATAGTTTTTTTTTTAATTAATTAAATTAATTAAATTTTCCCAAGGTTGGAAGTTTAATTATTTAATTAATTAATTGTTTTTGAGCAAATATTGTAAAAACTGGGTCTTTGGGTTTTTGATAGGGGTATTTGTGCTCAAAAGAAATGGAATGAGACCCCCTACACCCTTGGACCAAGTTTCAGCTCAGTCGGACAACTTTTGCTAGGTGTTTGTCCACCAGGAGTTTCAGTCAGTCAAAACAACAATTTTAATTGCTAAGTCATGTCATAGGCAAAATGTCATTTTTTGTAATTTATAAGCAAATTGATGAAAGTAAAGATGGATAAAGGTGAGAGAGATTTTTCCTAACCTTTTCCAACCCTCACATCACCCCCTCACTTAGCCATTAAGCAAAAACGTCACTTTTCCTAGAGTGGTGTGTCTCCCTTCTAGAAAGTCTCCAAAAAGTTAAAAAAATAATAATAAAATTAATGGGAGACTTATTATATCCCTTGGTGTGCCTCTCTAGAGCCTACAACTCATCATTTAACTTGTCAAAGCCTTGCCAACTCACTCCAACTCATTTCCACCTCATCCATCCATGCCAAAACCCTAAAAGTGATTTCTCTTTGATCTGTGACACTTGTAACTCATCCAAGAGGGGTAGCTTTGCCTTCCCAAGTATAAATAGAACCCCTCCCTCACTCATTTCTCACCATATTTTGATCTATTGTTATGCTATTGGATTTTCCCCTCATCTTTCTTTCTCTTGTTCATTGTGTTTCCTTTCCATTTTGCCCTTGAGAGTGTTGGAGCAACATGTTGCTACAAGACTCTCCTCTTGAGTAATAGAAAGGCTTTGGAGGATTTGAAGATACAAAGAGTATTCTTGTTGCTTCTTGCTACTATTGAGGTGATCTTGTTCTATTCTTCTCTCATTCTTGCTTCAAGTTTATAGATTTAGAGTAAAAGCTCCAATCAAAGTATTTTGTTTGGATAGATTTTGTGGTAGTATTATCATTGATCTAGTGAAGTGTTTATTTGGGTATTGCAAAGTATTTTGTTTTACCATTTAGATCTACTCACATTCTAATTATTTTTGTAGCTCATCTCACAACTTTTGTAGGTTTACCTCTAGGTTTTTATTGGGCTAGCCTCAAGGAAGAGTCTACTCTTAAAACCTACCTAAACTCCATTGCTTTTCAGATCTGATTTCGTTGCTCATTCTTTCCATATTTCAGTTTGCTAACAATCATAGATAGGTCACATTAAATCTACTTTTATTGGGATACTTGTGTGTGAAAAATTTCTGCATAAAAACAAAATTTTTTCTTGACTTGTGGTGTGTTGTGCAACATTTCCAGGAAGCAATAGCTTGCTGGTTTTTGCAGGTTCTTACCAGGTATAAGGGTTATGTTGCCCACTTTTGGTCATAGAAGACCTCAAGAACTTCTCCATTGATTGAGTAACGAAAACTCACCCTTTCCCTTCTCCTTCTAGCATTTCTAAAGTCTTATTATTGCTTCCTGTTATCCATCAAAGTTGCACTGAGATGGACTTCCAGTGAGCCGCCAAAGTTTGAACATCACTTGTTCAAAATTCAGAGTTCAGAAGTTTAGCAGGTCATAAAGACCACCCTGTTACTCTACATTTTCCATAAAAAATTGTAATAAGAGGTGTTTGCATGATGAACTTGTAAAAGGTCTTAGCCACCTTAAGTCCTAAGCGTGAGTTATACTCTGGAGTATT
>SNQJ01S0112199.1:17418-32695 GCA_010110895.2 Picea sitchensis
TTAAAAATAACTTGGCCATGCTTGAAAGGTATGGCCAAGTTACTGTTATTGCATGGGGCTTCTCTTTCAATTCTTTTATGCCCTCTTTTCTTTTTCTTTCTTTTCTCTTTTTCTTTTCTTTTTCTTTTTCTTTTTCTTTCAAATTATTTGCAGAATGAAAAATCAATTGCCAATAAAAGCACTAAATATAGATAATATCCATAATATCCAAGTCATTAGTTGATTCCCATAATTTATGGGGTGATAACAGGTTTAACCCCTAGTCTATCTCCTTGGTCAGTAGGACCGAGGGATTATCCCCTAACACCCAGACCATATCACAAAAAAATAATGTAAAGTGGAGTGCGGTTAAGTTCTGCCCCTCCTCCCTTGTGGCTAGCTGAAGGTGATTAGAACGTTGCTTGCCCAGGAGGTCAGAAGGTCCATCCGCCGAAGCTACATACCAAATTTTTTACTCGGCCCTTATTGGCCTAACCTAGGGTGCCACATGGAACCACTGGATTAGGCCATGTGTCACCTTGTGATGTAGGAGCATCGCCAGCACATCAAGTGAGCCAACGTGGGAGTGGGAGACAGTTGAACAAGCCAACACAAAATTTGAAAACACTTTGGAATTGTTGCGCAAATCTTAAATGTGTCATTTAAGATGAAGCGCACTTGTATATTATATTTGGACCTTGAGCCTTTAAGCTCTCATCCTTAGTAGATAGATGACATTTAATATAGTTAATGCAAGTAGGTAGAATTTAATTCTAGATTTGATAGCTTTAGAGCGCAAGAGGGAAACAGGATATAGACACCCTCATTGTGCATTTGTAACATAATTGAGAAGAAGCAAAAGAGCAAGCAGAGAATTGTATGAAGAACACCCATGTATAGACATTTGAATTAATAGAAGAAAGCTTTGATTCAAATTCATGGTTTGTGTTGTTCTCTGTGTATTGATGTTGATATGCTCATGAATGTTTGCTTCCTGTTATACATTTGCTTTTATGCTGTGTATGTGATTTCATATTTGAATTGAAATCTGAAAGGGTGAAGGAATGAGTTTCAATTGTTTCTCTATCTGAGCCAGAAGATTCCTACAAGGAGTGCAGTTGAATTGTCCACAAGGAGTGCATTGACAGAAGGTTCAGATAGAGGCAACTATTGTTCTCATTCATCCCAGAGTGCAGTTGGGCACAGGAGTTGTGCAAGGAGTGCGCAGGCTGGTTAAAGGTTTCAGGGTTGTGAACCTGAGTGATTCATTGAAGGACTGCTGCTGCAGGAGTGCGTAGGGTCGAAGAAACCCAAACACTTGAAGTGTTTGCAGGTTGTCGCAAGGAGCGCGTGCAAAGGGTTCTCTTTTTCTAAGAGACTGAGAAGCTGGAGAAATATCAAGAGGGATAAAACCTTCATAATCTAAGGAAGGATCGCATGAGGAGTTCGTGCCGTGGAGCATCTAAAACCCCTGTTGCAGGTTTGCACGCAGGAGGACGAGTGAGAGAAGAGGAAGGTCCCAGAGTATTCATCGGGATATTGAAGGCATCGGGGTTTTAGAAATCAAGAGACTTGAGACCTTTCAAGTCTCGAATCCTAAGAGGAAACCCTAGTCATGGATATCAGGGCAGACATGCGTCAAAGATATGAGAATAGTCGGGGTTCGGAGTATCGGAGATCTTGGAGGCAGGATCCCTTTGCAGCTTGAAATCGTGAAACATGATATCCTGACAGGATAGTTGTGTGGGGCCACAACAGGATTAGTGGAGGACAGGTGGCGTATCATATCAAGGATCGGGAAACGGAAAGTCTCGAAACATAGGACATTAGGATTCGCGATCCCACGAATCCCAAAATCTCGATAGAAGTGACGGGAAGTGGAATAGTCAACTCGCATGTGTGTCGGAGTTTCAGCGCGTCGGGTATCAGGAGTCAGGGGACTGAGGTGTTCGACATCGCGAGAGGCGAACTCGTGATAGGAGAAGTCCCAACAAAGGAAATGAAGAAGTCAGTGTTGACCAAGCATCGGGTGTCGTGGATTCGTAAGCCAAAAGGTCGACCACTGAACTTGCGAAACCACGAGTTCCGATCCTCCGATAAGTAAAGAGAGGGGATCGCCTGAATAGCATTGTGGGTGTAGATTTCCCGATAGGGAAATAGAAGGACCGGTCAGTGTTCTTCGGGCCGAGGAAAGAAGAAGATCCTGTGTGAGTAGGTGTGCCCTGCGGGTGCGGCTGCGTCAGGTTTGGTATCATAGCACAGAAAGAAAATTTCTTTGCTTTCTGAAGTAGAGAAGAAGATTCACCATGCCGTCGAGGAGAGAAAGGAAATCACCTGATCCAGAGGATAGGGAGATGCGGAGAAGGGGCAGGCAGATAGCAAATCCAGAAATGGAGAGACAGATGCGTGATCTCCGAGCTAGACTCAAAGATATGGAGACAGTGCAAAGACGCACAGTTGGTGTGGGGGATCTTAGTGATTCTGAAGACGAGATGGAAGCTGGACATGAAGAAGAGGTCACAACAGAAGATGCCGCAAGTGAGCACTTAATCAAAGGCATTGCAAGGATGGGTGCAAAGGCAAAGATGGATATTCCAGTTTATGAGGGAAACTTGGATGCAGAGGAGCTTCTAGACTGGATTAGAGCTCTCGACACCTACTTTGACTATTAAGAGGTCGAAGAGGAAAAGAAGGTCAGGCATGCTGTCACGAGACTGAAAGGACATGCAGCATTGTGGTGGGATGAGCTACAAGCTGACAGACACTGCAAGGGAAAGCAGAAGATTAAAATCTGGGACAGGATGATCACGAAGATGAAGGCGAAATTCATCCCTAGGGACTATCAAATTACTTTGTTTAGAAGGATGCAGAACCTGAGACAGAAGTTGATGACAGTGAAAGAATACACTGAGGAATTCTATCGACTGAACATCGGGGTAGGTCATCGAGAGAGCGATGATGAGAAAGTTGTCAGATATTTGAATGGTCTGAGATATGACATTCAAGATGAATTGAGCATGATAACCATCCGAACGGTGGAAGATGCTTACCAATTGGCTCTAAAAGCAAAGGAGAAGCTGAACTGTAAACAGAGTCAGAGGGGCCGAGGCAAAAGTCAGCCCTGAGGCAAAGTAGTTGCCTAAGACAAAAACGAGAATCCCAAGGAGGAATGGAAGAAACCTCGGACTCGTGCAGAGAGAGGTGGAACCTCATAGCGAGGGCAGCCATACGTTGAACGGAGAGGGCAACATACAGAGCAGAGCGGAGGATATGCTGACAACAACACTTTTCCTTGTACTAGAGGTAGAGGAAGAGGAAGAGGTGGCGTCATCACATGCTTCACATGTGGAAATAATGGGTACAAGTCTTACGAGTGTCCAGAGAAAAAGAAGGACATTGGAGAAGCTCACATCACCGAAGCATAGAGGTGGGATGTTGTGGCTGAAGATGTTGAAGGTGGAAGATCGCTTATGATGCGAAAAGTCCTTTTAACATCTGAGAAGGAGGTGTAAAGTTTAGTCCAAAGGACTAGACTCTTTAGGACTGCTTGCAAGACCAAGGATAGGGTGTGCAAGGTTATTGTAGACAGTGGTAGCATGGATAATCTCGTTTCTACAGAAATGGTGGAAAAGCTGGAGCTGGAAACGACTGATCATCCAAGCCCATACAGAGTTTCATGGATACAAAAAGGACACCAGGTAACTGTTACTAAACAATGCTTGGTTGAATTTAAGATAGGGGGATATAATGATAAGATCTTATGTGATGTTATTCCCATGGATGTTTGTCATCTATTGTTGGGTAGACCATGGCAATATGACAGAAATGTGATTCATGATGGGAGGATGAACACATATACCCTGGAGAATAATGGGAGAACCCATATGTTGCTTCCGATAAAGGAAAAGGAGGTGAAACCGGAAGTAAGAAACACAGTACTTCTCATGAGTGGGAAGGAACTTCTTACAGAGGTTAAGAAGAAGGAAGATCCACAATTCTTTGTGGTCAGGAAGTCGAAGATTGTTCTGACTAGTACAAGAGTGGATAATTTACTAGATGAAGTTCAAGAACTGCTGGAAGAGTTCACTGACATCATTGTGGACGAATTACCTCGTTCGTTGCCACTGATAAGGAGTGTGAGTCATCATATTGATCTCATACCAGGAGCCAGTTTGCCAAATAAAGCCGCGTATAGATTGACGCCACAAGAGAATGAAGAGGTTAAGAGGCAAGTTCAAGACTTGTTGGACAAAGGATTGGTCAGGGAAAGCTTGAGTCCATGTGCTATTCCAACAGTACTCAGTCTGAAGAAAGACGGAGGCTAGAGGATGTGTACTGACTCAAGGGCAATCAATAAGATAACCATCAGGTACAGGTTTCCATTGTCGAGGATGGATGATTTGATGGATTGCTTGTGTAGAGCAAGATACTTTTCAAAGATTGATTTGAATAGTGGATATCATCAGATTCACATGCGAGAAGGCAATGAATGGAAGACAGCCTTCAAAACAAACGAAGGATTGTATGAATGGCTAGTCATGCCATTTGGCTTGACGAATGCGCCGAGTACATTCATGAGGATGATGAACGAAGTGCTGAAAGAGTTCATCGGGAAATTTGTCATCATGTACTTGGATGACATATTGATTTTCAGTAAATCAGTGGCAGAACACTTATAGCATTTGGCTACAGTGATGCAGAAGCTACAGCAAGAGAAGTTGTTGATCAACATGAAGAAATCTTTGTTTATGAAGACAGAGCTCATTTATCTGGGTTTTGTTATTTCCGCAGATAAGTTGAGAATGGATTGAGAAAAGGTGGAAGTGATCAAAAATTGGCCATCACCGAGAAATATTTTCGAGGTGAGAAGTTTTCATGGTTTGGCTAGTTTCTACCGAAAATTCATCAGGAATTTCAGTGGAATCAGTGCAGCGATGATGGATACAGTGAAGAAAAGACATAAATCTTTTCACTAGACAGCAGAGGCTGAAAGGAGTTTCAATTTATTGAAACGAAAGATCACAGAACAACCAGTTTTGGTGTTGCCAGATTTCCAAAAGATGTTTCAAGTGAAATGTGATGCAAGCGGGTTTGCAATAGGAGCGATCTTGAGTCAAGAAGACAGGCCAATCGCGTACTTCAGCGAGAAGCTGAATGAAGCGAAATTGAAATACTCCACGTATGAAAAGGAATTTTATGCTATCATATAGGCACTGAAGAAGTGGAGGCACTATCTGATTCCGAAAGAATTTGTTTTGTATAGTGACAATCATGCATTGGAGTTTGTGACTTAAAATGAAAAGTTGAATCAGAAACATGCAAAATGGGTAGAGTATATGTAGAATTTTACATTTGTAATTAAGCACATTTCGGGTACTCCTAACAAAGTGGCTGATGCTTTGAGCAGGAAGTGTTTGCTGTTGCAGGAGTTTCGAGTCAAAACATTGGGTTTTGAAGACCTCGGGAACATGTATGTAGATGATCCAGATTTTGGGGAAGCGTATGAAGCAGCTAAGAATCTAGTTCTCAGAGATAGAAGCCCTTGGATAGAGTATGTGATCCAAGAAGGATTGTTGTTCAAAGGCAATCAACTGTGCATTTCGAAATGCTCCATGAGGGAGAATTTGTTAAAAGAAAAACACAGCGGGGGCTTGGCAGGGCATTTTGGTCATGATAAGACATTTGCGAAGCTGAGCGAATCATATTTTTGGCCATGGATGCAGTCCGAGGTCAAGAGATTTGTGGATAGATGCAGGGTTTTCCAGCATTCCAAAGGAAGAAAACAGAATGCAGGACTATATCAACCATTTCCCATACCTGAGAGGCCATGGAATGAAATCAGCATGGATTTCATACTGGGATTGCCAAGGACACAAAGAGGGTTTGACTCTATCTTTGTGGTGGTCGACAAATTTTTGAAAATGGCACATTTTATCCCATGCCAGAAAACTAGCGATGCGACTCACATCGCAAATCTTTTTTTCAAAGAGGTTGTTAGACTTCACGGCTTACCCTGAAGTATAGTTTCGGACAGAGATACAAAGTTCATTGGACATTTCTGGAGGACACTGTGGAAGAAAATGGGAACTAACTTGACGTTTAGTTTTGCCTATCATCCCCAGACAGATGGACAGACATAAGTGGTCAACAGAAGTCTAGGATACTTGCTGAGAAGCTTGGTGACAGAGCACCACAGCAGTTGGGACCATATATTGCCACAGGCAGAGTTTGCATACAATGATTCCGTAAATTAGAGCACAGGGAAGAGTCCATTTCAGGTTGTTTATGGCATGCAGCCGAGGGGAGTTTTTGAACTACGAGATTCAGAACAAATGGCGACTAGGAGTGCAAGTGCAAAAGAATTCGCAGAGGCGATGAAAGAACTTCACAATCAAGTGAAGCAGCGGTTGCAGAATTCAAGTTAGGAATACAAATGTAGAGCTGATCAGCGGAAGAGGAAACTTCAGTTTGAAGTTGGTGACTTGGTTCTGGCACACTTGAGAAAAGAGAGGTTCCCGAGAGGAATATACAACAAGCTCAAAATGAAGAAAATCAGTCCATGCAGGGTCTTGAGAAAATTTGGGAACAACGCTTACGATATTGAACTACCGGATGGGATCGGAATATCTCCGATATTCAATGTCTCGGATTTGTACCCATATAGATCTGGAGAAGTAGAGACTGGATATGAGCAGCCAGTGATCCAGTGGATGAAACAAATGTCAGTTGCAAAGAAGCCACAAATGGAATGCATACTGGACAAGAGAGTGAGTAAGAGGACCAGGCGAAAAAAATATTTTGAGTATCTGGTCAAATGGAAGAACCATCCAGTTGAAGATGCCATATGGGAAACTAAAGCAGTGATACAGAAGCATGGACAGACCGTGCAGGAGCTCATGGACAGGAGCCCATGAAAGTTTTCAAGCCAAGGAGTATGATGCAGGAGCATCACCAGCACATCAAGCGAGCCAGCATGGGAGCGGGAGACAGCTGGACAAGCCAGCACAAATTTTGAAAACACTTTGGAATTGTTGCACAAATATTAAATGTGTCATTTAAGATGAAGCACACTTGTATATTGTATTTGTACCTTGAGCCTTTAAGCTCTTGTCCTTAGTAGATAGACGACATTTAATATAGTTAATGCAAGTAGGTAGAATTTAATACTAGATTTGATAGCTTTAGAGCGCAAGAGGGAAACGGGATATAGACACCCTCATTGTGCATTTGTAACATAATTGAGAAGAAGCAGAAGAGCAAGTAGAGAATTGTATGAAGAACACCCATGTACAGACATTTGAATTAATAGAAGAAAGCTTTGATTCAAATTCATGGTTTGTGTTGTTCTCTGTGTATTGATATTGATATGCTCATGAATGTTTTCTTCCTGTTATACATTTTCTTTTATGCTGTGTATGTGATTTCATATTTGAATTGAAATCTGAAAGGGTGAAGGAATGAGTTTCAATTGTTTCTCTATCTGATCCAGAAGATTCCTGCAAGGAGTGCAGTTGAATTGTCCACATGGAGTGCGTTGACAGAAGGTTCAGATAGAGGCAGCTATTGTTCTCATTCATCCCAGAGTGCATTTGGGCACAGGAGCCATGCAAGGAGTGCGCAGGCTGGTTAAAGGTTTCAGGGTTGTGAACTTGAGTGATCCATTGAAGGACTGTTGTTGTAGGTGTGCATAGGGTCAAAGAAACCCAAACACTTGAAGTGTTTGCAGGTTGCCGCAAGGAGTGCGTGCAAAGGGTTCTATTTTTCTAAGAGACTGAGAAGCTGGAGAAAGCTCAAGAGGGATAAAACCTTTAGAATCTGAGGAAGGATTTCACGAGGAGTTCTTGCCGTGGAGCATCTAAAACTTGTGTTGCAAGGTTGCACGCAGGAGGACGAGTGAGAGTAGAGGAAGGTCCCAGAGTATTCATCAGGATATTGAAGGCATTGGGGTTTTAGAAGTCAAGAGACTCGAGACCTTTCAAGTCTTGAATCCTGAGAGGAAACCCTAGTCGTGGATCTCAGGGCAGACACGCGTCAAAGATCCGAGAATAGTCAGGGTTCGGAGTATCGAAGATCTTGGAGGCAAGATCCCTTTGCAGCTTGAAATCGTGAAACGCGATATCCCGACGGGATAGTTGTGTGGGGCCACAACAGGATTAGTGGAGGACAGGTGGTGTACCATATCGAGGATCAGGAAACGAAAAGTCCCGAAACATAGGACATCAGGATTCACGATCCCATGAATCCCGAAATCCCGATAGAAGTGACAGGAAGTGGAATAGTCAACTTCCACGTGTGTCGGAGTTTCAGCGCATCGGGTATCGGGAGTCGGGGGACTGAGGTGTTCGACATCACGAGAGGCGAACTTGCAATAGGAGAAGTCCCGACAAAGAAAAGGAAGAAGTCAACATTGACTAGGCATCGAGTGTCGTGGATTAGTAAGCCAAAAGGTCGACCACTGAACTTGCGAAACCGCGAGTTCCGATCCTCCGATAAGTAAAGAGAGGGGATCGTGTGAATAGTGTTGTGGGTGTCGGGAAATAGAAGGACCGGTCAGTGTTCTTCGGGCCGAGGAAAGAAGAAGATCCTGTGTAAGCGGGAGTGCTCTGCGGGTGTGGCTGCGCCACCTTTCCACTGGCTTGTATCAACATATTCAACTACACAATCACCAGTCCAGTCAACCACCAACTCAACTGCACAATCAACTCATACACTACGTGTCCAACCTAGAGTCAACCACCTATCGAACACGTCATAGCCATACTGCCACGTGCCAATGTCGCTTCATGTCATCCTGTCATCCTTACTACCACTTGTTGAACTATCACTAGCCACATCATCGTACGGACTACCACGTGTAAGTCCGTACAATCCACACGTCTGCCACATCAGCCTATGAAAATTCCAAATCTACATGACACATGTTAGCCTCTGGTGCTACCACGTTATCATGATGACATCATGTTGATGTCATCTACCATGTGTCATGTTCAAAAAAGAATACACTGCTAGAATTGACAGGGCAAGCACTATGCGATGGCACTGGTTTCATCTGAATTTGAGAACTTTCAATTTTTTTCCTTTTTGGATCCATTTGGATCACCCATATATCCTCTACACCAAGATAAATTCTCATTGCTCATAGATTTTGTTAATGAATCTGCAACATTCTTCAAAGTTTTCACCTTCATCAACAACATTTTCTTTTCTTCAACCATGTCTCTCACAAAGTGATATTGAACATCAATATGCTTTGTCTTTGAATGATAAGTCTGGTTCTTCACCAGGAAAATTGCACTATGACTGTCATAATCTATCCTTACAACTTGTTGTACCAACCCAATACCTCAACACAATATTTGTAACCATACTTCTTCCTTTCTTGCATGAGTGGCTGCTAGGTATTCAACTTCTATAGTTGAAAGTACCACTACATACTATCTCTCGCTCATCCAACTGATTTCTCCTCCAAATAGGTTAAACACATACCTTCTTGTAGATCTCCTATGATCCAAATCTCCATCCCATTATGCATCCAAAAATCCATGTATTTCCAATATTCTATCCAGTCCTGGTCTTCCTTGGTAGGAAAATCTATAGCTAGCAGTGCCACACAAATACCTGAAAACCTTCTTTATTGTTGTCCAATGCTCCTTCTCTGGTTTTGATATATATACCTGCTAAAAACTCCCACTGCATGTGCAATGTCCGGTCTAGTATAGACCATTGGATACATCAAACTGCCAACCACACTCGCATAAGGAACACGAGACATGTCCTCCTCCTCTTCATGTGTCTTGGGACACTAATCCACAGATAAATTTACACCTTTAGGAATAGGGACCCTAACCGATTTACATTCCCTCATATTAAACCTCTACAATATTGTGTCCACATATTTTATTTGATTTAACAAGAGTTTCTTGTTTTTTTGATCTCTTTTAATTTCCATGGCCAAAATGAAATTTGTAGCACCAAGATCCTTCATGTCAAATTTAGAGGACAACTAAGTTTTCACATCCTAAATAATCTCCTTTTTGTTTCCTATCAGCAACATGTCATCCACATACAAGACCAAATAAATCGAATGATCACCATTTAATTTAAAATATACACAGTGATCCTCTTTGCTTCTTGTGAAGCCAAGTCCCACCATATAAGAATCAAATTTTTGATACCACATCCTTGGTGATTGTTTTAAACCATACAGGGAATTTTTCATCTAGTATACTAGCTCCTTATTTCCATTCACAACAAAACCTTATGGCTGCTTCATACAAATTTCTTCTTGTATATCCCCATGTAGGAATGTTGTCTTCACATCCATCTATTCTACTTCAAAATCAAATGCAGTAGCAACATATAACATAAATATAATAGAAGTTAACTTGGAAACATGAGAAAAAATCTCACCAAAATCAATTCCCTCAACCTAGGAATAACCCTGTGCTACTAACTGAGCTTTGTATTTCTCCACTTTTCCTTCTGCATTCAAATTCTTTTTAAATAACCATTTTCTACCAATGGGATTTATTCCAGTCGACAACTCCACTAGATTCCAAGCCTCATTCTTATCCAAGGCTGTCATTTCTTCATCCACGGTCTTTTTCCATAGTTTTCCATCCTCTGAATCCACTGCCTCCCTAATAGTTCTAGGATCATCACCAGTAATAAACATAGAAAAAATTGAATAGAAATCAGATAGATTATACCTTTCTGGTTTCCTTCTTTTCCGAACCAATCTCCTCAATACTAGAGTATGAGGATATTATTCTTTTTATTCTTGTTCTTCTATAAAGTCCAATTCATCATCCTTTAAATCAAACTCTATTTTCTTTGGTTCTTCCTTACTTGGTAAGACATCATGTTTGACATCATATTTTATTTCTCTAAATACCACATCCCAGTTAAACGCAAACTTCTTAGTTTCTGGGTTCCAAAGCTTATAACCTTTAAGACCATCTTTATACCCAATAAAGATACACTTTTCATCCTTCTTATCTAGCTTACTCCTGTTTTTCTTTGGAACATGAACATAGGCCTCACAGCCAAATACCTTGAGATGTGTGAGAGAAGGTTTATTACCAATCCATACCTCTTATGGAGTCTTGTCATCTAGTGTTGATGAGGGTGATTTGCTGACCAGGTAACATGCAATACCCATTGCCTCTGCCCAAAATTCTTGCCCTAACTTGACGACATTGAGCATGTACCTAGATTTTTCCATCAACGTCATGTTCATCCTTTCTGCAACTCCATTATTCTGAGGTGTATATGGAGTAGTCTTCTTCCTTTCTATACTACACTTCTTACATAATTCTTCAAATTCATTCCCGTAGAACTCTCCGCCATTATCTCTCCTCAACACCTTAATTCTTTTATATGGTTGATTCTCAACAAGAGCCTTAAACTCTTTAAACTTGTTAAAGACTTCATATTTCTTCCTAAGGTAATATATCCAAGTATTCCTTGATAATTCATCTATAAATGAGACATAGTAAACAGATTTTACCAATGATGGAACTGACACAGATCCAAACACATCATTGTGAACTAGCTATAAAATTCCTTTTGTCCTCATTGCACTAGAGGGGAATCTTACTTGATTTTGCTTCCCATATACACAATGTTCACAAAAATCAAAATCCAGAGAGAAATTAGATATACCTTCAACCATACCCTTACTGTGTAGTTGTCGAAGACCCTTCTCTCTGATATGCCCAAGTCTTTGATGTCACATCATAACCTTTTCTCTAGAGACTGTAAGAGTTTTTTCTTCTTCAACTCCAATATAAGGAACAATGGAACTATTACACCCTTCACTAATAGTTCTTCCTTTAAACTTATACAAAGTTCCAAAACAAACTCCCTTCAACAACACCATTGCTCCTCGAACCATCCTGCAGGTTTCCTTTTCAAATACTGTTTTTACCCCTGTATCGTCCATTTTTCTTACATAAATCAAATTTCTGGCCAATCCTGGGATGTGTAGAACACCAGGTAGTTTTCTAATCCTTCCATCTATGAGCCTCAACTTGACTTTTCCTCGTCCTATGATTTTGGTTGTCGAGTCATCACCTAGGAAAACATTACCTCCATCATAACTTTCATATTCACAGAACCACTCCCTATGGGGAGTCATATGAAAGGATGCACCTGAGTCAACCAACCATGCCTCATGATCTACATGGATGCTTGAATAAGCCAAGTACACATCCCCTTCTTCTTCTTTAGAGGTCTTTTCTTTTGTAAAAGGAGCTTCTTCAGATCCCTTCTTTTTCTCAACTTTGGATCTACACTGCTTCTTGTAGTGCCCTTCTTTTGCACATCTCCAACATACATTTACAAAATTTCTGGGAGATTTAGATCTACCCTTAGACTTAGATCTCCCACTTGAGAACTTAGATATATTTATTTCTTCGGAGTGTCCTCTTGAAAATAATTCATATGTGCTCTATTCTTCCATGTTCTTTCGTCTCATCTCCTCCAACAACAAGGATGATACCACTTCATCAAACTTCAAGGCAATTGTATTACTACCTATGGCCACAACCAGACTATCCCACGAGTCTGGTAAAGAGAATAGTAAACTGATACACTTATCTTCATCTGGAATTTTAATTTAACATATACTAACTAACTTATCACAGTATTGAAGGCGTTCAAATGCTCTACCACTGAGTCTCCATCTCTCATCCTCAGGTTATACAACTTCTTTCTCAAGAATAGTTTATTTACTAGCGACTTAGACTAATACAACTTCATCAACTTATCCCTAAATCCTTAGTTGTAGCTTCCTCTGATACATTCAGTAATACTGAATTTGAGAGACACAGTCGGATTATGCTATTCTCCTTTCGATCCAACTTTTTCCAGTCTTCTGCTAAAGTTTCTATAGGTGAAGTACCTGGATCCACTGCAATCCACTGATCTCTGTCCACCAATAGACCCTCCATCTTGAGCTTCCAAAACTCAACACTTTTCCCATTAAACTTATCGATATCCATTTTCAAACTACTCGCCATTTCTCTTCACCTGAAGAATCAATACCGCAGATCTCCAGATGTAACAAGGCTTATCAAAATACCGAGCCAAACCCTTGACCACAAAAGCATCCCCCTAAAGTCAATAATTTATTTGAAACCAAATGTAGATTTTAACCTTGTACAATATTTACTGCAAACATATTTTCAATAAAAGAACAGAAAATATACAATGGAAAATACACACATTACACAGATATTTTTCCCCTGGAAACCCAAACCGGGAAAACCAACATATTCTATATTGATTCACATCATAGAATGTTTACAATAAAATATACATATAGGAGCCAGCGACATCCAAAACTCTAACCCAATGACCCGGATTAGTCAACAACCTTAATTCCTTAACTAGAAATAGAAAACCATCAGCAAAAACCATGTGCCGAAAAATCGTCCAACAATGGATAAGAAAATCGAGGCAAAATGAAAAATGAGGAAAAAAAGGTCACATGTTTCCCGAGGCAAAAAAATTTATTGGGGGCACTGCCCCCCAACCGCTGCACAGGGGGGCTATCGCCCTCCTGCAACCTCTAAAGGGGTAGGTTTCCCCCCCACGCGCGCCTGACGCATTGTAGCAGACACTAGGGCTAGTCGTACAAAGAATATAACACATACCCAACACAGTTGGATTAGCATACCTTGTTTGAAAGGAATAGTCTCGTGAAGGTTGTTGCTATGCAAACATATGTAGTGCAAAGAGGACAGGTTTGCTAAGTAGGTCGAGATTCTGGTGTGCATGTAGGATCTTATTGATTTTTGATGCACATCGCAAAACTTGGACTAGCGCACATTGGTAAAACTTAGATTGGCATGCAATAGAAAAACTCAAACTGGCGCGCGAACCTCATGTCACCTATTGTGCAACTATTATATTGCGCACAATACTGAAATGCACACACAACTTCATTTATGCGCATGCATGATCTTTACCAAAATCTTTGGGTTCCAACACACGTCATACAACAAAAACTTGGCTTGCATCTCCTTCATAATATGGAAAATTGTTTAAACCCATAGACAAAATGGCTAGAAAGACTTGAAAATCAAGCTCTCCAAGAACATTTCCATAAACCTACAAGTTCCCCATAGTGAAACCATCCCCAATATAAGTAGGTGATTCTTGGTACTACCACTCCAACACCCATATCAACTTCTTCTAATGATTTTTGAATTCCAGATTCTCCCCGCTCATTCACACTTTGCTAGACAAATAGGTTAGCATCATGTAAGGAGATGTATGGATAATAATGAAAACACTCCAATGGTAAGGAACTTGTATTTTTTGAGATCCTCTAGGTACCATGCTCCCCATATCTTTATGTGCACCCGCTATGGGGTCTAGGGCACTGAACTCTTGTTCTTTAGCAATCCACTAATTAAATTTATGGGAGTTGACCAATTTTGGTAGAAAGAGTACAATTCTAGGTTTTTTTCACTCATTGTGATATCAATAACATTATTCAAAGTACTACCAATTGGTTCCATGTTTATAAATTTATCATCTCATAATTAGGGAGAAATTTTGTTATAAAATATATTCATTTACATAATGGAAACTAAGACATAATAAAATTAACTTCTCTTGGGCCCATTAAGATCATGTAACTATTATTGGTTGTTTTATTGTTTATTACATGAGTTTCATATTGTTAATTAATTTCTTAATCAACATTTATTGAATGTGAAGGTGAAAGAAACTGATATAAAAGATAAAATCACAATTATTATAGGCATGGTTCTTGTTGGTCTAAATCCACTTCATTGTAGAAGGGGCTCCCTGAACCATGAGCTTATATATACAGAATTCATTTTTCATGTATTTGAAAACTTTGGAGTTAGGGAGTTGGAATTTGTATAAATCATTATTAAAATGGTTTATAATGTTAAAACCCTAATATACAAAATCATTATTAAAAAGGTTTAAAATGTTAAAAAATAGTTGATATATATATATATATATATAGCAGGTACATTTTGTTTTATTTTTCTTAGTAGTTTATGCATTTAAGGCTAAAATGAACTTAAGTTAGTCTTACAATACATGTACTACTAGGTTTTATTCCCTTGTCCTCTAGGTTTTATGCAAACTATGTTGATTTACATTTGGTAAAAAAATTATTGGTTATTTTAAGAGCTATTGCCAAGGGATATTCCTTTCATTCCTTCTTTTGAAGCTATCAAATGATATAATTATTGATTTACAACATGATGAATATTAGAACTATATTTTTTAGTTTAAAAAAAAAAAAAAAAAA
>SNQJ01S0112199.1:35171-48187 GCA_010110895.2 Picea sitchensis
GGTGGCTAACTTGGTGCCAGTAAGGAAAAAGAATGGAGAGATCTGACTCTGTGTAGACTTCAGAAATTTGAACCGGAGCTCACGGAAGGATAACTACCCCTTTCCAAAGATGGAACACATACTACAGAGGGTAACAGGAGCTTCCAGGATGTCTATGATTGATGGTTTCTCTGGCTACAATCAGGTCTCTGTTCTGCCTGAAGAAAGGGAGAAGACAACATTCACCACTCCATGGGGCACATTCATGTATGCCAAGATGCCATTTGGACTTATGAATGCAGGGGCGACATTCCAACGTGCCATGGACATAGCTTTCATTGGGGAAAAGGATAAATCCGTGGTCGTTTATCTGTATGACATCACAATATTTTCAAAATCTGATGAAGAACATCGTCGCCACCTCAGGAAAGTTTTCTTGAAATGAAGAAAGTTTGGCATTTCATTAAACCCCAAAAAATCTCTATTCGCCATGAAGGAGGGAAAGTTACTAGGCCACATAGTATCAGCAGAAGGAGTCAGGATTGATCCCAGCAGAATTGAGGCAATACAAGCCTTATCAATCCCGAGGTCTATAAAGGAGGTCCAATCTTTCCTCGGTAAAATTAATTTCCTAAGGAGGTTTGTGCCTTACTTTGCTGAGGAGGTAAAACTTATAACAGCTATGTTAAAGAAAGAGAATGAAGTAAGATGGACCCCTCAATCGCGACATTCCTTTGAACAAATCAAGAAAGCCCTGATTGAAGCTCCTGTGCTTGTCAGTCCCGACTACTCGAAGGATTTCCTTATTTTCTCCTTTGCCTCACATGACACAGTAGCTACTGTTCTATTACAGACAAATGACAGTGGGTTAGAACAGCCTGTTGCTTACTTCAGCCAAGCATTGAGGGATGCCGAAGTCAAGTATGACACTATGGAGAAGCAAGCTTATGCTCTAGTGAAAGCTCTCAAAGCTTTTAGAACCTACATTCTGCAGTCAAGGATCATCGCCTATGTCCCCTTGATTGTTGTTAAAGATATTCTTATTCAGCCTAACATAGATGGGAGAAGGAGTAAATGGATAGCCAAAATCCTGGAGTTCGACCTGGAAATAAGGCCCACCAAGTTGATCAAAGGGCAAGGTTTAGCCAAGCTGTTGGCTGAAGCAAATTGCCAAGATTTGGGGATAAGTTTCATCAACGAATGCTCAGATATTCAGCAGGATCGGTTATTTGACATAGATCATCAAAGGGAGCCCCCATTGGCTCAATGTCCTTGGTATAAGGATGTCATATACTTTTTGCAGGAGCTGCGACCTCCAGACGACCTGCAAAGAAGCAAAGCAAGAGCTCTAAAGCTCAAAGTAGTCAACTACTGATCGATCAAATATTATATTGGAAAGACCCCCTGGGGGTGCTTCTAAAATGTATAAGTCCACCAGAGGCCGAGAAGGTCGTAGCTGAATTTCACAGTGGCCTGTGTGGAGGGCACCATTTCTGGAGATCCACAGCCCACAAAATCCTTAGGGCTGGATACTACTGGCCTACCATGTTCGCTGATGTCTGCAAAAGGGTCAGAGCTGCATCAATTGTCAGGGCAATGGTTTAGCAGAGTCCTCCAACAAAAGTTTAATAAGAATCATCAAAAGGCTGTTGGAAGACAACCAAAGGGCTTGGAACTCGAAGCTCACATTCGCCCTATGGGCTGATCGGATGACTACAAAGGAGCTACAGGTCTGTCCCCTTTCCAGTTAGTCTACGGAGCCGAAGCTATTTTCCCTTCTCAGCTAGCCATCCCTGTAGTGAAATTCCTCCAGGACTATCAGGAGGATCCTGATGACATGATCAGAAGGATTCATTAGTTAGTAGAGGTCCAGCAGGCTAGGGATCAGACATTGGATAGGATCCAGGACCATCAGCAGAAAATCAACCAGGTCTTTGATAGGAAGGCCAAGAAGGAGCGGTTCTAGGTAGGAGACCTGGTATTGAAATGGGATGCTCCTAAACAAGATAAGGGAAAACACAACAAATTTGAAGCCCTGTGGATTGGGCCTTTCAGAATCTCTGAGGATTTCTTAAACAACACATATAGGTTGCGAGATTTGGAAGGTGAAGAGGTTTTCGACAGCCCAATAAATGGGCATTTCCTAAATAAATGTTTTGTTTGAAGTCTCAGTTAACTCTTTTGTCTGTAAATATTGTCCTTGTTGTTTCTTAGTTCATTTTCTTTTTTGATTTTACGGCCTAATAATGACTCCATAGCCCAACGGAAAGGCGACTGGAACTACAGAAGGAGTTCTTAGAGCATCGCAGGGATGACTCTATCCCCCATGGAGCCTAATGTTAGTAACAATTGTGGTATCGGGATTTTAAAGGGTAAGAAGTCCGAGACCTTTCGATTCTCGAAAGATCGATGGGATCCTATCCGTTGATCTTGGTAGGACACGTGTCAGACATCAGAAGGAGAGTCGAGATTTCAGTCCATCAAAGGATCGAAGTTTCTAAAGGCAGGGAACTCTTACATGAATGAATCGCGATGCACGATTGCCCGAATGAATCAGAGTTGTTCGTCAACTGTGGCACGTGGCGAGAGATCCTACAGAGTCAAGGATCGGGGATATGAAAGTCCCATGCACATGACAGCAGGAATCGCGATATCCCGATACCCAATTTCCCGACGTAGCTACGAATCATAGTGGAGGACAGGTGTCAGAAGGACAATCTGTGTAGCAAGGAAGCACCAAGTGGCATCGGCACATCGCAAACTCGGATGTTCATGAGTTTGAGCGACAAATATTTGCGCGTAGAGTTGCGAGGTCATGAGAAGCGATGTCCTGGAAATCGTCGAATTAGTGTGTGGGACCGAAGGAGCAAATGGAATACAGGTGGCAGGCTGTCATGAGTCTCAAGCACTTGTGCATCAAGACATTGAAAGTGCCAAAGCCCCAACAGAGATTAAGCTCTAGTCATAAAGAGGTGGTTGTATGGGCCATAGGATAGCTAGGAAGGCTAACCCATAGGAGGAGGAGCTCATCGCACATTGGGATATCGGGGATCCCGGAGGTGAAGAGTTCATGCATTGCAAACTCACGAATCTCGAATTCTCGAAAAGCCCGAAGCCTCATCGCATTACCTCCGCCATATGTCCCTTGCCGCCATGTCTTCTCCCCGTGTTGTGCCAACCGTAGTTTTTCCGGCCCCTGTGTTCCTCCACCTGGCTTGTACACTTCAAAACCCATGGATTCTGCCACTTATGCTCGCCCTATCATTTTTCCCTTGCTTGGTCACCATCTGTTCGTCACTTCGTGTCAAGCCTCCCAGTCATCACGAAGGTCTCCATGTCCTATAGGTGTAGAATCAACCTGGACCTTTCCGAGCCCAATGAAGCAGTTATTACAGCAGTTGATGGTGGTTGGACATCTTTTCCACCATAAATGGAAAATCCAAAGATGATTGTAAGCTGGTCATTTCATTCTCAGGCCCTTGGGAACACGATTGCATCTGACTAAAGTCCACGAGCGTCCAGGGACTGCAGGCGCAGTAAATGTGAAGACGTAATGTCTTTAATGTAATGTCTCGATTTAGCTTCCAGTATTTTTGTTCCAAGTATATGTAGGCATTTTGGCCACTTTTGTAAGGATCGATGGTTGAGCAGAGCTCCCAGGTTGTAAAGTTTTAATGAAGCATTGTTGTTCTGGATATATATGAATTTGGAGACTTCTTGCCTTATGAATACCAGTTTCTTTCACGTCTTCGTTTTAACTGTGTTAGAGCAGCTCGGAATTGGAGGATCCAGTCGAGCTGTAGCTATTATAGGATGATGTTGTAATTGATCGTTGTAATAGTTACAGAGCCTCTAGTCAGTTCCTGTGATTTCTTTGACGCTGAATGACTTGGAATTGGAGGATCCATTCAAGTCCTTATTCAGTTTCTCGAAACCCTGAAACCAAGAGGATCCTGCTTTCGGAGTTTTTCCCCTACAAACCACTGTAAGCATGTTGCCCAGAGCTGTTTGTTCATCTTTTCCTAAGTCTTCCACCTGCTCATCTTTAAATCAACCCACTGACTGAAGTTAGGATTCCAGACCTCCTCTGTTCTTTACGTACTAGACTCAGTCCCTGAGTTAGAGTGATACCTTCGAGAGCCATTATCTCCATCTGATCACCCTTTATAAACAAATCATGACTTAAGACTGATGGGCGTTGGGCTCTACTCCTGCAAGCAATCCAGGAGTGACTTATGACACTAACACTTTGTATACTTGGTTTTGGACAAACCGACATTGATATTTTAGCAAGATTTTAAGGTTTCTAAGGAAAACAAATTAAGAAGTGATGGAGCAAATGAATGCATTTGATCTCTAGGCATATAAAATTTCAAGGGGATGCATAAATCTGTCCCATCCAACCCTTCAATAATATACTCACATGCACAGAAGCATGACCCACTACATGTACGTGCTAAAGCCCCCAAGTTTCCAACCACATCCAAAGATTCCAAGTTCTTCTACTATGTTTTTTTTTGCTCTTCCAAGAAAATTGGAAATATCTCTCATAAGAGTTTGGAGTTAGAGTAGGGAATGTGTTTATTCACCAATATGATTTAATTCAATACTTATTAGCACAAAATCCGTTTTAACCTCAAATCTATTCAACACTGAGAAGGATAAAAAAAAATCTATGAACCTCTGGTTCATTTATCAATACAACTCAATCTAAAATACTTAAAATTTATTGGAAAAACAACCTTATCAATTTTTAAATGTAGGAAATCCTAGTTATCACATGTACAACAAGCACAACTAGGGTTGAAAAGTAGAATTTTTTTTTACATGTTTTAATTTCCTTGTCTATTTTACATGATCCTAGAAGCATATATCTCCCTTCACTCAAGGTCTTTAGAATATCCCTACAAATTCGTTTCTATTCTTTAGAATATCCCTACAAATTAGTTTCTATTGCCAATTTTTGATAGTTGAGGTTAAAAGTGAGCTCTATTAGTTAAGGTTAAAAGTGAGGTATAAAGTCTAGCACATTCTCATGTACACAAAGGTATTTAATGAATCAAGATATTCCTTTCAATAATGATATTAATCAAGATATTCTCTTTAATAATTCTTAAAACTAACAATCATTCTATTACTTTAATCATTTAAAACAAATACAAAACTCTTGATGTATTTAATAATTTACAATGGATTTCTAAACAAAGAAGGAATGAGAAATAAAACTTAAACTAAATGAAATTAATGAAAATGGACTCAAATTACTTTATGATTTAATTATACAACCACCAAGTCAAGAATTTCTAAACAAAAAATTTATTTTAATCTTACATCAAAGTCTTAAACTTTTAAACTTTTTTCTTTTTGAGAAAATAGCTTTGTGAAAATTACATTATAATTTAATATTAAAAATAAAACATGAAATCCATCTGTAAGAGTTTGTAAAAAAAATTCTTAAACTTTTAAATTTTTTTTGAGAAAATCGCTTTGTGAAAATTACATTATAATTTAATATTAAAAATAAAACATGAAATCCGTGTGTAAGAGTTTGGAAAAAAAATTATATTGTAATCTCAAATTACTATTCCTCTATTTAATTATGCGGAAAGCATATTTAGTGTTAGGTTTTGTAGAAAACCTGTTAACTGGTTGACAAGTTTTCCAAAACAACCATTTTGTTCACCATTCTTGACGTTGACAGGTTTTAGAAAAAACCATCTTTGTTCAGCATACCACTTTGTATTTATCATAGAAATAGCTGTCATATCATGTATGCACGTATTCTATCTCTTTGTTGTCTATTAAGAGATAAGTCATAAATACTTATGTACTCTATCCACCGCCTCATTGTTTTTTATCATACCACCCTCATAAAGGTGTTGTCAGTGGCACCCACACCGACAGACCCGACGCCTTTTCCTTGCAGTTGCAGTAGCTGTCCTTGTACATTCAAGCTCAGATTTCTAGGTTTTTATATTGGATATATTCGATCCTGCTTCTTTCTCCGCTCAGACTAATGCCATGGCCCATAACTCTCCCTTCTCTTCGAGTAATGCCATGGCCATAGGAACTGGAGTTGTTGGTCAAGTTTTGGCGGACATTATAAAGAAGGACGTTTTTCTCCAATAACGAAACAGCTAGATGGAGCCAAACAATCAGTTAATGCGACATAACATAGATCATTTGAAGAACCTGTCACAAGATATCTCGAATATATTTTGAGATAATGAGAACACAACACCCTAGCCGGTCATCCAATCTTGGTTGGGGAGGATGCACAATGTCATGCAAAAGGCGGAAGGCATCTCCAATGCCAGATTTCCAAGCGGAATTCCAGAATTGGCCGTTGAAATGGACAAGCTCTTAAACGACTTGTCGATTGACTTATCAATATCTGCGTATGCTCGGGCGACAATGTCGTTGAAAGAGGCAGATGTCCTACTTTAGCCTGTGCCAGAATTTGGCTTTGTAGGAAAGCAAATTGAAACTATTGAAACTCAGCTCAAGATGTGGATTAGTGTTGAACCTCCAGAAGTTCAGTCGATTTGTGTCTACGGTATGCCCGGCGTTGGAAAGACGTCGTTTCTCCAAAGGGTCTACAAATTTTACAAGGTCAGTAATGTCTTTGATGTTGTGATCCGACTAATAGTTTCTCAAGACTATGGAGTTCGAGACTTGCAGGGTCATAATGCAAAGGAACTCAAACTAGACCTTTCCAGCATTTCTGATCTTGATACTGATAAGCTGAAGATGAATTTGTCTAGACAGTAGTGTTGGCTCAAACAATTCGAGAACAACGATCTTAATGCATCTCGATTTGAGAACCAGGACCAGAACCCATGGCGGATCCATAGCCCAGTGTGGCACATAACAACATAGCCGCTCATACCCTTGGAGAAGATGTCCTTGCACAAGCGCTCATGGATGACAGGTATCCTACCAATGGCCTTAAGGAATATGATGAGTGGACCATTGACTTAAGAAAACTCAACATGGGTCCTCCTTTTGCACAGGGGGCATTTGGTAAGCTTTACAAGGGTACCTACAATAACGAGGATGTTGCAATGAAGATCCTGGAGAAGACGAAGAATAATATAGAGAAGGCCCAAATCCTCGAGCAACAATTCACATAGGAAGACAAGATGCTAGCGAATCTGAGGCATCAGAATGTGGTGAGATTCATTGGGGATTGTAAGAAACCTATGGTTTGTTGTATTGTGACAGAGTATGCCAAGGGGGGTTTTGTGAGGCAGTCTCTGGCAAAGAGACAGAACCACCCAGTGCCTTTAAAATTAGCAGTGAAGTAGGCATTGGACGTGGCAAGGGGCATGGAGTATCTGTAGAGTCTTGGGTTTATTCATAGGGATTTGAAGTTTGATAATCTACTCATAGCTACGGACAAGTCTATCAAGATTGCATATTTTGGGTTTTTTAGAATTGAAGTGTAGACGGAAGGCATGACTCCAAAAACTGGGACATACCGCTGGATGGTGCCATAAGCTAGATCTTGTCCTGCTTTTTTATCCATTTTTTTCTTCTTTTCCCCTTTTTATCATGTTAATCATGTCCAGGGTTTATGCCTATGATGATCTGCTTGCTTATGTCATTCCCTTACTTAGATCTTGGAAACCTATGCAATTTGATGTTTCAATTCAAATGCTTTGATGTTTTCTAGGAATTGAATGACTGGATTGGGGTAACATGCCCATGTCACTTGTTATTCTCATGCATTTACTTGTCAGGTCCAGGTTTCCAATGTATGGTCTCACAAAAATTTCTTGGTTGGATTGGGGTTACAGACAACTTACTAGTCTATCCCATAGTATCCCATAGTAGCGAGACTCGAATATGAATACGATTCGGTATGGAAAAATAAGTAATGAAAAAATCCAGTATGCCTCCAATACGGAAGTGTAAATCTCATAGATATGAAAGTATGCATTTTGTTCCATATTCTAGAAGAATTTCAGCCTCAAGAACTCCCAATAAACCAGAAAAAAATAATTCATGTTTTGAAAATTTTGCAATGTAGTTTATATTTATAGGTATTTTAGTTGTATTTAAAAACAATTTTGAGGTTTTGGGTTGTTTTTCTAGGGCTTATAGGTCCAGGTGTATCAAAAGACAGTTAAAAGTAGGTTGACCGTATATCATATATGTATTGTACTGAAAATTTGCCTAATTTCATACTGTTGCCGTATTTCTGTACAGTAAAGACCAATATGGTTGAATCTTGCTACTATGGTATATCCATGCATATGTCATTTTAATTGAATGGTCAGTTTAGTTTAGTGGTACAAAGTAGTATGCGTGCTGTTTATTTCATAGGTTTTGAATGGTCATATTGAGATGATGAAGTGGCATATGATCTTTTGATTCTGCCGCAATTGTTGACGCCACCAATCTACTGGCTATATTGTGCTATAAAATAAAAAATATGCTATTATCATTTGATCAAAGTTAATATTTGAATTTAATTTTACATTTAATTTCAATTAGGTAGAAAACTAATTTTTGTTACTGTGAAGAATCTTTTAATTCTCAAGTTAGATTGAGAATAAAAAATATTCGTATTAGTGTCTTTTCTCTCATAAATCTTTTAATTTTACTCGGAAGAATCTTTAAATTTTCAAGTTCGTTTGAGAACCGAAAAATATTTGTGTTAACATCTTTTCTGGCGTAAGTCTTTAGGTAAGACTTCGCAATTTTTTTTTTCTTTCATAATCTCACCCACCCTCACACACTTAAGCGAAGAATTGAATTTCCGAATGGAAAGTGGATCGACTGCCAGCTGCATAGGTGGCTGGTAACTCTAAAGGACCTGATGAGATTGGATCCTAGATCTATGTGGACTTAGTACCGTAGCAGCTATCAATGGAGCATCCAAATGAGTTTCTTGAAATACCTCCGGAACTAGATTAGGATACTAGTAAAATCTACGGTATTCAATCAAACTTATTTGATTTCAGCCTTTAGTATGGACATAAATTAGAATGGTGTTCCAAATAGACAAAATCATAGTATAAACTTACCTTTCATTTATTTACTTTTATCAAATGGCCATAAACAAGGTGAATTATCTAACTCCAAAGAGGATTTAAGCATTGCTTGTAAGTTCCTATTGTTCATATACTCATTCAAAGGAAACTTTAAAGAAAGCACTAAAACGATTATAAAGTAGTCATTTAGATCAACTTTAAACTCACTGTCTTGAAGTGAGGATTTTTTTTTTCTCTTAAAAGTTTTCAATTTAAAAAACCATTCACATGTGCAGATCCATTTATATACCTTTCAAAAATTTTAAAATTTTATGTATGAAGTAGTCAAATCTCTATTTAATGCGAGAAGAAGGAACATATGGCTTATCATGCGTGGATAAGCCGTATATTATCTCAAGATATTTACGATTGGAACTTAACGACATAATTGGGTCTTCTCTCATAGATTTGAGATTGCTTGCCACCATAAAACTGTAAGTTTAAAATATTTAAACATTGCATCTATGTGAAAGTAGAGAAACCAAAACTCCAACAATCTATTGTCATTGATTTATAGATCCAACAATCTCTCCATGTCATCATCTCTCCAAAAATAAATTAAAAAATGAATTGTTGAACAAAAACTTATCTCTTTGATGATGCCATTTATTTTAAATATGTACAAAAATATTTGAAAGTGAGAATGCCCATATCCTTGCCAAACACAGTTACTGGAGATGAATAGCCATATATCTAATAGCTGTAATACACATATTCCTGTCAAATCCACTCAATGGAAATGAATAACCATGTATGCAATATCTTTGGGAGGAAATCAAATATTTCCCATGTGAGGCATTAAAATTATAATGAATTGTTGCATCTAAATGATGCAAAACTTGAATTAATCCAAATCTTGAAGAATGTCAAGAAGATATGAACAAATGTCAACTGTTGTATAATAAGCTACAGGAAGATATGAATTCAGCGAGCTACGGGAAGAAGCACCTGATAACCAATATGAGTAGGTGTTTCTATATTTTTAAAGTGTGTCAGGGAGTGTAACTGCAATCAAGTTGTTTTTTCATAGAGTAGGGATGCATTAATAATGACATCTTAGTTTGTTTATTTATGATGTAATACAAAATTGACCTCGAACATTATTTTAATATGGCAGTTGTAACCTTCGTGACTCCTAAATAAGAGAGATAGGCCTTATTTAACTCCAAATTAATGACTATTAATTACATGAGTACTTAGATGAAAAATATGCTTTAAAAAAACTAAAGAATAGTCAGTCACCTCTCATCTTTTATGTTTCAAATGTGCAAAACATGTTTTCTTTGTTTGAGTTCAAATTTTAAGCACAAGCATATTGATGTTTCCATGCATGCATATAAGTGTAAATGACAAAAGTTTTAAAGTATGCCAATGGAAAAGTATAAATTAATATAAATTAATTTTAAAAGCTTTGGAAACAAATATTCACAATCATTATTTTTATATTTTGTTTTAAAAATATAAAACAAACTCAAAATTGATTCACAAATTCAAAATTGCAATCTAAATAATGTATAAATCAAAATCTCCAATTCTATCAAGTTTAGGTTTGAGGATCTTTTGAATTGATCTAAAAGTTCGAAATTGCAATCTAAATAATGTATAAATCAAAATCTTTAATTCTATCCATCTTTTGATTTGAACAAAGAAGGAGTTACACTATTTGTGTCTTTCAAAACTTACAATCTTTTCACCAATTTGAAAGTTCTTATAAGAGGTCATCATTAAAATAGTGAACCAACTTCAAATAAGATTATTTTGATTATAATATTTTTATGATTCTAATTAACAACATTAATATGATTCTAATTAACAACAAGTCAAAGTGTCTCCATTTCATGGCTCTCGACATGTTCACGAGCAAGCAGTAGGAATACTCTGCCACCGGAAGGGGACAATCAAGGATCGATCCACGACCTCTCCTGTTGGAAAAGCATTCAATAGGTACCTCGCATGTTTTTTGGTCCTTCGCGACTTCCTCATCAACAAAGACCGAACTCTGCCCTACTGATTGACTGACGTGGGATGCTAGGGTTTGAGGATTAAACTTCTACTTGATAGCGTGGTCATTATCCATCCTGCGCGGAAGAAAAACACCAGTGCCTCCAGATTCCTGCCGAGGGCCGTTGGAACTGAGAAATACAGCCCTCATTCCAGAGCCACCAGCAATTTGCTGACCAGGAGGACATGCTAAGTAGATGCGGCTCCTTAGCTTAGGTGCCCGCACCTGTTCTTCCCTTGCTGGGTTTGTATTGCTTGTAGTCTGGATTATCTTGCCATCGATTGCTTTTCCTGCGGGTACCGAGGATTCTATAAAGATACAAAACAATCATACAACTGTAAGTTTAGTGCCTCACCCTACAAATCTTGGATATTGTTTAGAGGATAAAATTTCTTAAAAAAATGAAAAAGATGTTTAAAGAGAAAAAATGAACTTGATGAGCAAGAATTTTGCTCTCTTCGGCCCTCAGACGAGCATTCCAAGGCCACTGATGGCCGTAGTGAGAAACATTGTAACCGGAATCGAAGCAGGGAAAGGCTGAGCTGCGTTCTGAAAGTCTGTAATGTTTTGACTCCACTGGAATTGAGATTCCCCTCCTCCAGGGGCTACGGTGAAGCCCTTAGACAGTTTCAAGGGGAGCTCTAAGGAACCAACATATTGAATTGAACAACCTGGTCTGCGGCCATGTGGAACCATTCCCATGATTGCAGTGACCTGGACATTTGGTACTGAAACAGATTCCAATAAAACCAAAAATCGCATGAGACCAGGTTTCATTAAATGGTCAGGAAAAGGAAACTGGAAGGTCAATCATTGTTAACAGCCTAAGGAGCAGCAGGAATAATGCATTAGCGCGGATTTATGCACAACTCTTTGCTTGGAATATAATTTTTTGTTTTAGTTTTATTTAATGGCTGCACACTAAACCAAAGAATATATATTTTTTGTTTTAGTTTTATTTAATGGTTGCATAATAAACATATTGAAAGAGTAGTGCATTAGTGCGAATTTATGCTCAACCCTTGCTTGGAATATATATATATATATATATATATATATATAATGGTTGCGCAAGTGTAAGCAGATTTACACCTGGTTCCAATCGTATGAAACATGTGTGTTTTCATTATTTAAAGAGAAACATGTATGTCGGGGAATGAAGTAACCAAACATGTTTTCAGTTTCAAATTTTGGTCTAATTTTTCCATGACTTGTAAAATCACTGCATGCCCCTTTACTTATCGTCCACACGGACCCCAACAGAAACCCTACACATTTATTTATAATAATTATGGTTGGTCATAGGCGTGCCACTCTGCGTTTGCTGAAAAAAATTAGTGCTTTCATGGAGGATATGAACTCAAATTGGTTGTTCGATTCCAGTAGCTCTGATTGGGACGAAGAGCCTTTGTGCTCTAGACTATTACGACAATTACATTCTCTCGGAAATGCCAGTGAAAATATGCCAAGAAGTTTATATGTGAAAATATATGAGATTAAAGAAACAATATCTGAATTGGGTTATGGATTATGTGGGAATACAAATGTTGCACTAATGTTGCTCATAGTGTACGAAGCTCAGGGTCAGGAATGTCTTGAAGCCGCTAAAAAAATATGGGAGTAGATCCACTTCTTTATAAGAATTTCTTTGTGGGTAAAATTCTCACAAATCATTACAAATCATTGTCTGTCACTCAAATTCAGATTTTTTTCAGAGTTGATGAGAGAATACTTCTGTGAAAACTTTCTGCAAATGGGCTTCTGCCTGCTTGGATGGATTGAGGGTGACAACATTCAGCTAGCCCATTTCATCTCATATCTTTATATTAAGAGATGTCAGAGGCTTCTCAGAATGTTATCCAATTTAGGAAATAATAATAATAATTACTTGAAGGAGAATCCATGTCCTCTAGCCTCTGTTGCAAGTGTTTTGTGTCTTCCCTGAGTTGTATATATGATATTGACTCCAAATTTAGAAGTAACACTCTTGAATGTAA